>VDFB02387077.1:170760-214106 GCA_007258455.2 Sequoia sempervirens
AGAGAGGAGATTGGATTGAGAGAGAGTAGTCTAGATCGCGTGGGAGGGAGTGACACCTGAGAGAGAGAGAGAGACTTCAGAGGGATAAAGAGTTATCCAGTTAGGGTAACGAGTTAGAGAGTGTATGAAAGGCAAAACCTCAACTATCCATCTATGATCATAAACTATGCACTCTAAGCATTATCAAAGTTGTCTACCAAAGAGAGGGGAAATTCAAGTTTTGTTCAAAGTAAATCATTTGGCAAGCATCAAATTTGGTGCTCACCAAATGACACATCACATTTGGCGCACACCAAATTTGGCACTCGCCAAATGTGATGTTCCATCTGGTGAGAGCCAAATTTGGTGCTCACCAAATGACCTACTTTGGACATGTTAATTGACGGGATTTTCCAAATTTCCTCATATTTTTTTCTGTGCTCCTCATCTCATTTGTACGTCTTTCAATACAAGTTTATAAAAAAACTGTGACAGCGTTAACCTCTCTCTTAGCTATCTAAATATATAATTTTTTTTCATTTTTATTTAGTTAAGGTTTTGATCCATGGCTTCTATTGTAAATGCCTCTATTTTTGGTCAAAAACCAACATGTGCTAGTTTTAGGATAGATTTTTACTCGTTCATCAAAACGTGAAACAAATTACATTTTTTTAAACTAGACTCCATTTTACACATGATGAAAAGAAAAATCAATTTTTGATTAGTTTTTAAAAATTTAGGGGGGAGCATGCCCAAATTTTAGCTTTTCAAGATGTGTCCATTTCAAAAATTCATAAAATATTATATATTCATTAAAAAAATTAGCTTAAAGAACAGGGATAAACTACATGGTGCTAGCTAATTTCACGATTGGGATTTTTGAAATTTTAAAAAAAAAGTTAATCAAAAAGGGGGGAGCCCTCAGGCGCTATGCTATTTTTTTTATAAAATAAGGACCTGTTTTGGGCCCCCTTTTTTTGAGACCCTTAATCTTCATTAATTTCAAAAAAACATAGTAGCTTATAAACTAGACTCGAAGCAATTCAACTTTTGTTCTTGCTGCATCTAAAAGTTTTGAGCGTAACTATCTTCATTTTCTCATGCAAATTAGATTTTACTGATTTCAGAAAGAAAAAAAAGTGGCATCTTAAGAGCCAAAATTATGTCACAGATCCATGCACTTACCCATATATATATGCATGCATCCTATATATTGTTCTTATTATAATTATATTTCCTATAATCTTATATATATGCTGATGAGATTATGATATATATATATATATATATATATATATATGTATATATTTATTGTGAATGGTTGGTCTAGAACTGTTTCAACATGATCAAACAATCCAATGTTAGTCAATAAAAAAATCTAAGACAAGCATTCCCCATGCAGTTCATTCAAATGCAATGAACAAGAAAACAAAGATAGAATATCAAATGAAAGCTTATTGAAATCTTATTCAAAACATTCAAACTAGAATCCCATGGGGGAATTGGTGCTACTTTGATGTGGAAAGTAGCCCTTTCTCAATTCCTTGATGATCTTGATGAAGATTGTGTGCTACTTGATGAAAATTGTTGATAACCTTGCTAAGATTGATGAAAACTATGAAAACTTGGATGAAAATGGATGAACTTTGCTTCAAATCTATAGATAGTAATCTTGCATAAAGTTTTAGATCAAAAATCATAGAGAATCCCTCCATTTATAGGAAAGAGGGATGGAGAAGTGAGAAATATGAAGAATATGGGACTAAACATGAACCAATGGCATTGTGCCACTTCTCAGCATGCTATTGAAGAGAGGTGGAGCACATTTTGATCAATGTGCAAATTAATACAATTAGGTGGAATTTTAAATTCAAAAAGATGGCTTGTGCAGGAAGAGTTAAAAGATGAGTTAATGCCACTTCGCTCAAGAAAAAAGACATGTAAGAGACTTAAATGCCTTGTTGGAAGACAAGTCCTTTTGGGCGGGAGATTTTGAATTCAAGGAATATTCCAAAGAGATGACATTTTTGAATGGAAATAGATGAAATAATAAATAAAATAAATTGATTTATGTGTGCAAGTTGCAAAATCTAGAGGATTTGAAGATTAGTGTTAGAGTTAATTAGGATTTAATTAACTTTAGATAGAATTAGTTGATATGACCTTTGATTTAGATTTTTAGATTTATTTAAATCAAATGGGAGGAATAAGGAACATTAGTAATTTAATTTACTCAATTAAATGAAGAACATTAGATTTAAATCAAATAAAGGTTAATTTATTCAATTTAAAGGATATGACTTTAGGATTTAATTAAATAAAATGATGTATTTAATCAAAAGAGGAACACTAGGATTTGATTAGATAAAATTGATTTATTTAACCAAAGAGGAATTATGATTTAATTAAATAAAGCTGATTTATTTAATTAAAGAATGAATCTTGATGAATTAATTAAATAAGGATTATTCAATTAATTGGTTAGTAAAGAAGCGATTCAGGAAGAATTGATGTTAGTGAATCAGGATCGAGTGCACGATATCAATCAGGATAATTTGAGCGTCTACATTTTTCCCCTCTTTGAAGCAATGTACTTGCATTGGTTCAAAGAATAATTTTTTCGAGATCAAAATTTGAAAAATTTCTAATTTTTTCGAATGCCCCACTGTTGCCCCAGCGAGAAGAATTACACTGGTATACTGCCCCCTCGAGAGATCGGACGAAAATTTGGATTTTTGGGTGATTTCTTGAAAAAAGAAGACAAGCTGCCTGACGGGTCCAGAAAGGCTTGAAGATGCTGAAAATATGTTAGAACACAAGAAAAAGACTTGAAATGAGCTTTGGTTGGGAAAAAATGGGGTCGGGAGTGCAAAACCCTAGTTTGACAGCTGAAAAGGGGCAAAAACCCCTAACTTTCATGCTTAAATAGCCTTGGAAGGGTCACTTTCCATTCATTTTTGCATTCACACTTTGAGAATTCCTTCGTTTTGAGCTTTGACCCTCCTGCAGAATGGTGCAAAGAGTGCTTCCCCGACACATTTCTAAGCGAGTTCGAGTGTACCAAAGACCTCTAGGTGCAGGACCAATGGTATGTGATCCTAACCTAACCTTTAGTTTCAAATTTTTAGCACATTTATTACATTTTGAAAGGTCAAAAAGTCCAACATCCCTATATAGCGACACTAAAACTACAAAATCGGTGACACCAAGGGTCAAATTGTGTCACTACTATTCATTGTGGCACTATGCCGCAATTCTAGTTTAGGATTGCAAACTACAAATGGTGATGCCATTGTGAATGGCGACGTCGTGACTCAGTTAAGGTTTAGAGTTTTCAAGCCAAAAGGGCCCACGTGTGCAAATATCGGCGCCACAGCCTAGTTTGCATTTTGAAAGGGTCAAGCGTCACTATTTGAAGTTTCCAAAGGGTGACGCCATTGCAAATAGCGACGCAATCATTGTTCTTGTGTTGAAAACTCCAAATGAGGTCAGATTTTTTTACAAATTTTGACGTTGTGGCTTCCTAAGTGCAGGAGGACAGAGAGCCTATGCTTTCACATAAGCATTGACCCTCGATGTTGAGAAAATTGAGTGGCTTACACATGTTATGATAGGAGCACCTAGGTGAGATCGACCTCTAGTACATTGCTTATGCGCTCACCGTCTGGAATCACTTGGCGATGATGATAGCGCTAGCCGAGAGGTGGCATAGCAAGACCTCATCCTTTCACCTTCCCATTGGCAAGGTCATTGTTACACTGGAGGATGTCTGGTGCATTTTACAATTGTTGATCCATGGTGAGTGAGTTATTTATGATACCAACGTTGGCAGCAATGCATGCTTTGAGATTCTGGAGGTTGAGGAGCTCACACTTTTTGAGGGCCAACTTAACCTAGACTACTACAGACATCAGATGCTGATTTTTAGGTTGATCATGGTGGCGATCATTTGCGGACTAGTGGCTCCAGACCGACATGGCAGATATTTCAACATGGGATGGGGACTGGCCTAGGAGCGGATGCTTTAGGAGAGGACACTATTTTCTTGGGGACCAGTGATGTTGGCCTCATTATATCATGATTTGCATGAATTCGCCTACTATGACAGTCAAGCGATTGGCACTGGCATCGCATTATTACATATTTGGACCTGGGAGCACATTGTTGTGTTTTGACCGATGGTTATGGTGTTCAATGTTGAGCCTGATGACCCAACAGTTTGGAGGTACAAGGGTGGCATCACCTTTAGACATACAGGATGGCTAGGCCTACCTCACTGGCGTATAATTATCGATGAGATGATAGTGTTTACTTGGAGTCCATGGTTACATATGCCTACTTGGCACGATGATGTGCAAAAATTGTTCTACACTCACTAGGACTGACTTATGTAGGGACGCGAGCACACCATGATTGAGCACTACTTTCCAAACTGAGTGACCAGACAGTTCATAGATTTCCAAGATAGATTTGATGACCAGTACATGGCTATTTTTGCAAAGACATTGAGAGAGACCACCTGGGGCTAGACAATCCCATGTCCAATGCAGTCGACTCATTCAGGCAACTGGTAGCTAAGCCATGGGCCTACGTACAGGGACAGGTAGATCCAGGCACTACACGTGCCTATGATGACTGGTTTAGGCCTCCATTTTGACTTACAGTTGCAAGGACAATACTTCCTCAGAGGAGACCCTGAGGTAGGACAATGAGGAGGGGGCAACTAGGACAGGTTCCAGGAGCACCTAGAGGAGGAGGAGGACCACCTCCCCGCCAGCTAGATCAATAGCGAGATTAGAGAGATCATAGAGATCAGAGGGATGCCCACCAACACAAGGATCAACAGCCTCCACAGCCACCTTAACCACCATAACCAGATCCTCAAAATGCCTAGATACAATAGCTATAGGGGTAGATACAGGGGATACAAGCTTAGATACAGGTGGTTATAGTAGAGCAGGACCAAGCTAGGTAGCAAGTCTAGGCTCTAACTACAGAGAGAGATTAGGAGCACAATAGAGGTAGGTGATAGAGTTGTAGCTGGCCTAGGAGGTCAGCAGGAGGTAGCAGCTAGAGAGCATGGATGCTTCATCATAGGGTAGGATAATTCCTGCGCAGATGTACCAAAAGGTTGTACGAGAGGCAAAGTACTATAGGCTCCATTATTGGCAGACTATACCTGCGACAGCTTAGGTACCAGAGTATTCTTGACAAACAAGGATGATACCGCCAGATGATCATGCTGAGAGACAGGTGAGTGAGGGGAGTAGCCACAGGGCTAGCTACCACATATGGTTTTCATCAGCATTATTCGATTCCTTTTGAGATCCACAGGCTCCATTTTTTATAGCCCCGTGGGCATTTGTACACTGATTGATACACATACACATGATCCTAATTTGTACCATGATAGTTATATTTTTTTGATATACATATGATATGATCGATCTATTATGTGATGTGTTTAGTTTATTTATGCATTATGGATGGATTTATTTGCTATTATATATGTGATGTGATTCTATATGATGTAATGTATGATTATGCAAATGTTTATGGATGTTATGGATGCATTTGTTTTTGTATTATTTCTATGCATTTTTATGATGATGATGCATGGACTATGGATGTATAGACACTTAAAAATGACCTAGGCCTACAAGCTCTATTTTACCACTTTCGTCCTAGCATAATTATGACATTTAATTATGTCCTTGGTCCACTTTCCACTATTAATTAAATAATTCATTAATATTAAATTAATTCATGTCTCTTGTATTCTTCATGATTATTAAATAAATAAATTTTATTTATTTATTCAATACGTCACTAAGGGTCTATTCTTACAATTAAATAAATTTCTTTAAAAATAAAATTTATTTAATTACCTTTATTCATTTATGTCTTCTTGATTATTAAATAAATGAATTTTATTTATTTATTTAATATGTCACTAATTCTCATAATTAAATGAATTTATTTATTTATTTAATTATCAGTCATAATCCTCTAAATTAAATAATTATGTTTAATTATTTAATTGCCTAATTTAACATTTCCCTCATTTTAAATAAATTTATTTAAAATGATCTCACATTATTAACTGTCACTTCATTTTAGTAAATAATCTAAAAATTGATTATTTACTGTCACACAAAATCCATATTTTGAATTAATTTAATTCAAAAAAGATAATCTTCTTCCAAAAATCAAGTAATTGAGCAAATTCTTGATTTTCCAAATCTACTTTTCAGTTCAACCTTTATCCTCTTGATTTTTCAAATCTTACAAATCAAGCAGTCTTTATCTTCTTGATTTTCGAAAATCTTTATCTTTTTGGCTAATTATCACATTTATTCTTGACCGCCAATTTGATTTTCTCAAATGGCATCTTCACCACTCATTTAATAATTTTTCCTTAACCCTAATTAGGGGTTGTCACGTGCAATCTTGACCTCTGATTTTAGGCTTCCGTCAGCTTCTAATCTCATTCGTCTGTCCAAAATTGCATTTTCTATAAAATTTCATTTTTTCTCATTATTTTGGACTTACAAACTGACAATTTCTTGATATTTCATTTTGGCATAATTGTTGAATCTTAGGCAATATTACATTCTTGTCATAGGCTTATTTTTGCATAGTTTAGACATTAGTTCAATGTTTATCATTTGCATGATAGCATCATAGTCATTTTAAATCCTTCAAAATCTTGCATAGGACTTTGTCATTTTCTTTTTCATTAAATTGCGCGTACATTGAATATGAGGGAAACACATCTTTCCAGCAAGTTAGAAGGTGTAATGGAGATCAGCCATGGAGATTGAAGACACTTGGTGAGCTTGTTCCATTTTGTGTTTTTCATTTATTTTCCTTTGTACTTCATTACTTTCTTTGGGTTTTAGGTTTAAATGATCTAATCCTACTAACCTTAGGAAAATTCCCATTGATATAGGATGTATGGATGAAAATGTTTATAATATGCAAATAATTTTACTATGTGTAGACTAACAGATCTATATTATGCCTCTAATGGATGATGTTTATATGTTATGATTATGAGATGTATGGGATATTATGACATGCTCTTTTTCTTTCTCAGTATCTTTTTCATTTATGATATGATGATGCATGTATGGATGATATGATGATGATTATATGATTATGAAATGGATGCAAATGTATGGTTTATGAGATGCTTAGAATAACCAATCTATATTATGATGCAAATGATAGAAATGCAATGCATGTGAGATGATCATTTTTTCCTATTATATGTGATATGCATGATATGTAGCATGTTGACAGGTTGTGGATGTAGGATGAATGCATTGGTGATGTTTTGATTAACTATCATGGTACCATGTTAGCGCGGAGAGAAGAAAGAAGAAATGATGATGAAAAAAGAGGATCCAACAAGTCCATGATCTATGAGACTTTATTAGAGATGATGATGATGATGATGATGATGATAATGGATTGCTTATCAGGAATTGGGATTTTAAAAGGGCTTACTTACCTTATTTTTTATAACACACATAGGCACGATGCATCAAGGTATAAAGAACTAGGATGGCATTGCACCTAGTATGATGGAATTTGACTAGACAACAAGATAGGAGTACTCTTGTTCACACATAACATATGGAACCTCATTTAAAATGCAGTTTAGATATTTCAAACATCTCGGACTAAAACATAAAAAGGAAATCCTTCCTATGTGGTCAACAAGACACCTAAAACATCCTCCCTGCAAACCAAACAAAGCACGCACAACCAAGGTTATATTACAAGAATATCCAACAAGCACAACAGACAAAAGATAATGATTGTTGCCCCATTCCTTTATCTCTAAATCCTTTCATTTAGACATCATTGAGAGGTCATTGGAATGAGTGCAATAAGATAAATCAATAAGACAAAGATCAAGTAAACAAACAAGCTAATGTTCTTCATACTGTTAGCCAAGACTAAAATACGATGATGCTTGATGTTGATATCCATTGTAGGAAGGATGCATCCTACGACATGATGTTATCAGATGATTTGGAATTGAATGGATGATGGGCTATTTATATCAAGAGTCGACCAACTTGTTTACCTATTGACCTAGACTTGATACCTTTGACATTTAAGTTTTCACTTTTGAACCTACTAGACTTGTTTCTAATTGTTTCACCAAAGGTTGAGGATGACAATGATTTATTATGAGTGGATGTTTATTGCAGGTGAAAGCGAGATGGGACAGATGGATTTTTTTCAAATATTTGGATGTTTTTGATCTTTTGAAATATTTTGATGTTGTTTTTGGTATTTTCAAGATGTTTTACAAATGTTTTGATTTTCAAATTTTCTAATGTTTTGTGTTTTTTGAGAATTTTTCCCAAGAGACTAACCTAAAGACCTATCCTAGGGGCCTCAACGGCTAATCAAAGATTAGCCTTTTCTACGTTATACATGTAGAGACCACGTAGTTTGACTTACACAGACTCGTTTATTGATGAGATATGAACAGATGGATTGCCAGTTTACTATGACAGACCCCTAAAGGACTAACCTAAGTGCCTCGGGGGATAATCAAATATCAACCTTGCCTATGTTCAAAGCTCAAAGACTCGTAGTTCAACAAGAAGAATCTATTTTTGACTTTTTGACTTGTTTTGGATTTTGATATGTTTTGAATTTTTTTGGGTTTTCTAATTTTATGAATGTTTTTCAATTTTTTGATTTTCTAAATGTTTTTGGATTTTTTTTATTTTAAGGAAGACTTCAAGAATATACATGAATCTGATTCGATATAAGTATAAAAGCATGCCCCAAGTGTGATGCAATACAATAGACTACTTCGATACAGGAAGGACAAACTGACCTTGGGAATGGGTTGATTAGTTCTAGGAGGGATCATGATACAAACATAGGATCAAGCTATGATGTGGACATGGATGGGTGATAGATGGAGATATGGAAGTGTGATAGATGGATGATGCAGAATAAGTCGTGGAGATCATAGTGGAGGGAGAGCGCTTATTTACACAAGGCACCTATTTGCCAGGTTTTCACCAAGGTACTTGCCCAAAGCACCACCAAAGTGGTTTTCACTAGAGGATGATTTTTCTCTTTACTGTTTTCAATCCTTTTTCTAAAATTTTTTGGATTTTTGTATTTTTTCACTTTTTTAGATTTTTGGATTTACACCTTGTGAGTTTTAGGCATAAAAATTTTTGAGATGAGAGCTATTCATAGGCTCCTACAAAGGTTCTCCTTCGGCTGTTGATAGTTGATATGCTCCTAATTTGTAGCTCACTGTGATGATGAAGGGCCCCAACCAATTGGGTTCAAACTTTCCCTTGTTGTCTGGATTTGGTACATTTTTTTTATTCTCCTTCAAGACGAGCTCTCCAACTTGAAAGGTCCAACTCCTTATCTTTTTGTTGTAGCTTCTTTTGAGATGGTTTTGATAGACTTGTAGGTGATTCAAGGCATCTATGTGCCACTCATCCAATTATTCCAGCTTGTTCAATCGTGATACCCAACATTCTTCATCTATAATGAGATTCTTCAATGATATCCTCAAGCATGGGAGCTCCATCTCAATGGGGAGGATGGATTCTGACCCGTAGACCAGAAAGAATGGGGTTGCACTTGTAGGTGTGCGGATACTTTTTTGGTAGGCCCATAAGGTAGGATTCAGCTACAAGTGTCAGTCACGACCAGTGTCATTGACTATTTTCTTTAGGATTTTTAAGATGGTCTCATTGGTAGCCTCAACTTGGTCATTTCCTTGGGGGTAGTATGGAGTAAAAAAGCGATGTTGGATATTGAACTTTTGGCATAGGTCTTGAACATCCTAATTTTTGAAAGGTGTCTCATTATCTAAGATAATGGCTTGAGAGACATCGTAGCAAAAAATTAGGTAGTTTAGGATGAACTTGGAAATCTACTTTCCTATGATATAGGTCATGGGAATAGCCTCTACCCACTTTGTGAAGTACTCAGTGGTGGTGATAATGAATTTGTGTCCACTGGATGAGGTGAGTGTGATTTTACCAATGACATCGAGCCCCCACTGTGAAAAGGGCCAAAGTGTAATGATTGAGTGGAGCTCCCGAGCTGGTGCATGGATGAGATCCCCATGTTGTTGACACTACAAACACCTTTAGACATAATCATGAGCTTCCTTCTCCATTGTAAGCCAATAGTACCCAGTCCTTAGCAGTTTCTTAGCCAAGTTCATACCACTCAAATGTGACCCACAAATGCCATTGTGTACCTCGGTTAAAGTAGTCAAAGCCTCCTCAGTGTTAAGGCATCATAAAAGGGTTCCTTCAATACTCCTAACGTATAGGGTGTCTCCTAAGATGACAAATCAGGATGACTTCTTGACAAATGTTCTTTTAAGGTTCGGGGTGATACCGTGGGGAGGACTCCTATTCTCAAGTAAGTGTATATATCATAATACCAGGGATCACTGGGACCAATGATTTCACACACGAATTCAGATCTAGTACCTCAAATACTTGTATGAGAAGCTTCTCTACAAGGAATTCTTGCTTTGGGACATTGCGTGGAATATCTAGTAGTGATCCAATTGGTACCATAGCATCTACTACTCTGTTATTTTCTCTTAGTTTTGTTCAAACATGATGTCAATGAAGAACTCTTTGAGGCTTTCCACCAATTTCTTATATGGGGTCAACTTCTCATCTTTCATTTGATATTCATCATTTATTTGGTTGATGATAAGTTGTGAGTCCCCATAGACTTTGAGTGTCATAATCTATCATTGTACTGCTATCCTGAGCCCTATGACAAGAGCCTCATATTCTACAATGTTATTTATGCAAAGAAAATATAGCTTATATGATTTGGGTATGTTATCCCTTTGTGGTGTAATGAAGAAAACTCTAGCTCCTGACCCATGTTGTGTGTAGGATCCATCAAAATACATTTTCTAGTGATTTTCCACGCTTAGGTTAAAGATTGACTCATTAGGGAACTCTGATACAAGTGGGTTTTTTGAATACATTGGTGCCTCTGCTAGCTGATCTACAATTACTTGTCCTTTGATGGCCTTCCATTCTACATACTCAATCTCCTATTTTGTTAAGATCATAACCCATTTATCTATTCTCCCTGTGAGCATTGCTTTAGAAAGCAGATACTAGAGAGGATCTATCTTGGCAATGAGTTTTATCTGATGTGCTAGCATATAGTGTTTGAACTTTTGTGCAACGAACATGACTACTAAGCAAGCCTTCTCAATGGATTTGTAATTCAGCTCATGTCCCACCATGGTTCTAATAATGTAGTAAATAGCTCCCTCTTTCCCATTTTCATCATGTTGTGCTAAGAGAGTGACAAGGGCTGCTCCTATTGTTGATATATATAGGATCAATGGCTTGCCTAGAATAGGTGGCATGAGAACTAGTGGTGTGAGTAAGTACTCCTTGATTTTGTTAAATGTCTGATCGCATTTCTCATCCCATTTGTATGCTACCCCCTTGTGGAGTAGATGAGAATATGGGATTGCCTTATCTGCTAATTGTGCTAAAAATCAATGGATGGATTGGAGTCTTCCCTGCAAACACCTTAACTGCTTCAAAGTTATTGGTGCCTCCATCTCGAGAATCCCTTTGACTTTAGTGGCATCTATCTCGATTCCTCTCATAGATACAATGTATCCTAGTAACTTTCCCGATTGTACCCCGAAGACACACTTTTTTGGATTGAGTCTGACCTTGTACTCTTCTAGTCTGTCGAAGATGGAGCTTAGAGCTGGTATGTGATCCTGACGTTTCTTTGATTTTTCCAATATGTCATCCACATAATCTTCCATAGTTTTGTGAATCATATCATGGAAGATTAGTGTCATGGCTCTTTGATAGGTCACTCCTATGTTCTTCAACCCAAATGGCATCATGTTCCAGCAATAGGTCTCCCATGGACAAGTGAAAGTGGTCTTTTGTTGGTCCTCTTTTGCTATCATGATCTGATTGTACCCTAAGAATCCATCAATTATTGATAGCATTTCATGTCCTATTGTCATATACGCAATCATGTCTATGTTTGGGAGAGGTGAATCATCCTTGGGACATGCTTTGTTCAAATCTCTAAAATCAGTGAAGATGTGGATGCCCCCAGTGGGATTTGAAATAGGTACAAAATTTGAAACTGAAATATTTCGAACCAATTTTTTTCAATTTTTTCAATAACAAATACAATGCAACACACATCCGTTAGGGTTAGCACTTAAACCAAAATGATGCGGAATTCAACTCTAACCAAGAATGCGCCGGATGATGATGAGCATATGGTCAAAGGATCTCAAAGCAAAGCTGAATAAAGAACTCTAACCAAGAATGCACCAGATGACGACGAGCATATGGTCAGAGGATCCCTAACTTCTATTATGCTGAAAGTAAACTCCACACCCAGAATGTGCTTTCAAACCCGGAGTGGGAATGGAGCTACCATAGGGCGGAGATGTAAGATATTACAATGCAAATCAAAGTAAATAGGTGGCAAGCCAGCCTCTTCCACTTATCCAGCGGGTATTACAATGAAATAACAGAGAAGAAGTAAGATTGCTGACAGTACTACTGTTCAGCTTACAATAATTAGAGATTCGCTTGCCAAATACATAGAATAAGAAAGTCTAACCATGCTGCAATATAGTATAATGTCTCCTCAATGATCACAAAGACTTTCAACCCAAACCCAACTCAAAAGATAGACTTTACGCAAGTTGATATGACAGAACAACAACTTAATATGCATAACCAGCAACCCTAGAATCCACTAAAATGCTCACAACTCACTCAATACCTGCCAGAATGACATGAGACTTGATGCAAACGAAAGCTAGGATGATGACAATGAAGACTAGACAAAGAAACAGCTGACAAATTGAAGTATTTTTTTTTCTAAACACTTGCCAGGCAAAATAGAATGGTACAGCCTCAAGAAATGTTCTACCAACAAGATAAAATCCAAGACACCTCTAAAAAATCTGCAACTTGGCATAGAGGGGCGCCCAAGGCTAGCAAATGCATGGGTAAACTACCCAGAACCAAAATAAATTCGCCCAAAGACTTATGAGTATAAACTTCAATCTGCAATACAAAATCAGCAACTCCAAATTTTGATTAAAATGCAAGAAACTGAACTACAAATGCAAAACAACTTCTACAATGCAAAATCTCACTACAACTCACTCAACTACAATCTAACTCTCCACTAGTTGTTGTCTTTCAAGCAAGAAGTTGAGCCAAGGCTAGGAGGCATTCATTCCTTGAAGCAATCCAAATACCATTCCGGCAGCATAACTTTACTCAAGACATAAGATACTAAAATGAAGAGAAGAGAAGAGGTCTCCATTTATAAGCTCAACAAGGAATCTCCAGAAACTTCTAGAAAGTGCGCCCTAATTCCAATTTGAATTTGACTTCAATTTCCCTCCAAGCATAGGCGTCCCACTTTCAAAGCTAATTTTGACTTTTATTTAAAATTTATCTCCTCAACAAAGTTGGCATACCTTTCTCCTTGTGCATTTTTGACTTTAGAAATATCAAAATAATTCCCCATGAGATGACCACCCTCAAAGTCCCCCTTTTTAAAACAACTTAAAGTTGTAACACTAGACCAAGGGGTCATAAGATGAAAATGAAACATTATTAATTTAAAATAACTTATCTCTACAAAATGAGCACCTTAAAGCCAAAATCAATATTACCAACTGAACTGCCAAAAGAGGAAAGCTTGCTGAGCTAATGCTGACTAGACCACTGCTAAAAATAGAATTTACTAAAAATAGTAAATTCAGAAAGTTGCTTGGATCAAAGTGCATGCGACACCATTGCGAAGCTTTCTAAAAACCCAGAAAGAATCCGCAAATCCAAAATCCCCGACTCCAAGCTGTAGCCGTCATAACTTACTAAAAATAGTAAGTCCGGAAAAGTTGCTTGACGCAGTTGCATGTCATACCTCTGCGAAGTTCTCTGAAAACCCTGAAGGAATCTAGAAACCAAACAGCCGAACTCCAACACGCAAACCCCTGAATCTTCAAAAGGGACTATCAAGTAGCCGGAAACACTAATTCTGCCTATGACTAGTCGACAAAAAACTGGGAATAGGCTATCAATCACTGGAAAGTGTAGAGCTAAAAATGGGGACATTACAGTCCACCCTTCCCAAAATTGCTTGTCCTCAAGCAATGCCACCACAACTTCAGAGAATATAGAACTGATCAATACCCCAACAAGTAAGATCCCAGGGTCCCAAGTCTGTCTCAGGGAAAACCCACCATGCCAATGTTGCACCACTCTGATCTCATCAGTGAAGACATCTCGCCAATGTTGCACCAACCTCCCTTGTAACTCCAGAATGTTACCGTCCATTATACTCAAACTGAGAAATCTTAAAGGACAGATCAATTTCATGCAATGTCTCATGTCCAAAATGCTCTGAGTCAAAAATATCAACCATACCAATGTCTATCACAATCCTAGGCAAAAGGAAAGATAGTCTACTCAACTCAAAATCGAACTCTTCAGCATACCTCCACATGGTAACAAACGGAACCATGACTGCAAATGTGACATCTTCAAATCTTCTTGCAAAGAGGAAGGCAATCCTTTGCAAGAGCTCAACAAATTCAAACTCATGACTCCACATGAATTCCCTATGCCTCAACTGAATTATCATGGCACAACTATGAAGTCTGAAGAAGTTTTTCACAATTCCAACCCCAAGAGTCTCAAAATGTAGAATCAAAGCATGGGGTAGCTCGCTGTCATGAACCAATAATGAAAATAAACCATCAGAGTTTGCATCACAAACCTCCAAAGTGGCTGAAAAACACGCTAAAGCCATCTCCATCAGAAAACTACCACTTCTTTGATCAGGAGTGAGGAACCAACTCTCCTGAATGAAAGTAACTCCATAAGTAAGGTGGCTGGTCTGCCTCCAACCAGCAAGCTCGTGTCTCAAAATCTGCCCTTGTCTGAGCTGAAAGTCACTTCCAAGAACTACCGATCGTTGATCTCTCCAACCCATATTCAAAATTTCTCTCCAATCCATTTGTTGATGAACAAACGGAACCATCAAGTAGCTGGAAAAGAAGGGAACAACATCAACAAATCTGGAAATTTGATCCTTATCCCTCCAAAAGTCTTTTCCATAAGTAATAAACTCTAACAACCCAAGTTGAGAATCCCAAGCATGGATACCCAACTGAAAGTGATTTTCAACACACTGAAAAGAAATCTCTACACATTCCCAAGTGCTAGTGAGAACCAAGTGCCTTCTCACGAAACTGATGTCCCATCTAGTAAATCCTTGAAGCTTAACCATGAAAGCTTCCACATTAAGGGAGTATGAAACATAGAGTGGCTTCAAATTCAGCTCCCAAAACTGATCAATATGATTCCAAACATCATTCCACCCAAGGGATGGATTGTCAAGAGTGCAACCACCAAAGTCTAGTTCACCTTTTTCCCATTCCTCCTGAGTAGTAGGTCTGAAATCTTCACTCGTTGCTGCTGTAATGAAGTTACCAACAGCTACCAAGACTTGTCTCATCAACACCTTGATGTCATAGATGTTGAAATTACCTTGCTTCGTCACCTCCCATGTAGAACCTTCATCCTCAAACCCACTTATGCATTCATTACTAATCAGCAAACGTGGCACATCCACATGGAGTGAGATCAAAGCATCCAAGCACTGGAAACCATACTCAGTCTCATTCTCTGTTTCATCTTCCATCACATAGAGAGGATTGCCATAATCTCCTTCATCACCTTCTTCAAAGAGAGGATTGTCAAAAACTCGAAAGTTATTCCTTTCATCTTGCTGCTCCAAACCAGCACATGCAACTTCTGATTTTCTTGAGATGCTTTCAAGATCAAACTCCTCTTGAAGACAATCAAGCTCTCCAATCACTTGCTTGATTTCTTCAGCTCTTTGTGCACCCTCTTGCTCCTTGAAAAGTTTGAAGTCAGCAAACTGGTCTTCAACCTCCGTTAGAGCCAGTTGAGTTTCTTTCAACATGTCCCTTGTTGATTCAAGCTCCAGAGTGAGCTCATCAACCATACTCTCCTTTTCTTGAGAAGTACAAATGTTATTCTTTGCAACTTCAATGGCACGATCTTGGTCTTCAATCAAGTGCAAGTACTCGGACTTCAAGGCCTCCAAAGAATCTCTGATAAGTTGCAAATTGGGAAGAGCAACTTCATCTTTTACTCCTCTTAGTCTCTCTTCCAGCTCAGCCTTCCAGTAGAGCTCTTCAATCAAACTGTGAGTGCGATCAAATTGGGATAGAACTCAGACTTCCTCTTCAAAGGTCTCTCTGACTTGATCTTCCCTTTCAAGAGTATGCAAAGATGGTAAACTGTTGATACGCTGCAACTGAAAATCAGAACTAAGTTTCACGCCTTTGCTGCCCTCAAAGCTACTCCAACATTCTTGTCTTTCACCACCAACTTGTTGAGAATGCTCATTGTCATAAAGAGCATCATACTCCACAAATTCTTCAATCCATTGCTTGCAATCAGCTTCACGCATTGAAAAATCAGATTTGTGTTTAGTAACACCTTCAAACTTTCCATCTTCAAGAGCCATAAGGTCTTCTATCTTCTTCTTCACTACTGTCTCCTTGATCTAACATTATAGCAACATCCAACTTGCTCAATGGGTCATAATCATCCACTGTTTGGAAAGCTTCCGTAGAAACATTTTCTTCTTTAGTGGCTGCAACCACTTCAAAGTGTTCATTATGGAGCTTCATTGAACACTCTTCTTCTTCAAAGACAACTTCCTTTTCAATGGCTACCTCATAGTTTGGAATGCAATCTGATTTTTGTTCTTCATCAGGATCAAAGGGAAATTCATCCCACAAGGGTTCTCTTTCATACCTTGGTGCCAACACACCCGGATCCCAAATGCTAGTGGGTTGATTAGGATGATCAACTGGGAAAAACTTATCATGCTCCCTTTGTAGTGATGACTCTTTGAATAAGTCAAGCCCCAAATCACTTAAGCTGATATCATCAAAAACATTTCTCTCCAATGGCTCAGTTTGCTGCTCAAACCCAGTGTCACCTTCATAATGGAATGAGAAATCTTCATTGCTTGTTGTTTTGAATACTTCACTGTCATTATCTTCACTGTGAGGAAGTATTACGCTGATTTATTTATGTAGAACTTCTTGAGAAGTTGGGGCAGCAACATGAAGAGAATCCCTCTTTACCAAATCGTCAACATGATCGGGTATGGACTCATTGGAAACATCTCTATCATCATGACCACTAATCTTTCCTGCATCTTGCTCTAATTTCTCCAAAAGTGGCTTCAGTTTCTCCTCACAATGATTAAACAATTCCTTAATTAGCATAGTAGCAATAGGAGAATCCTCTTCTTCATGTTCATATGCGTCCAAGAGGAAGGATTGGACACTAGGCAGAATTTCATCAACCTCATTAATGGTGAGAATGAGAATATTCTTCATAGCTGCAATAACATCCTCTTCTTGCTCACTCCAAGTTGAAGAGAAGAGATAATTAAACAAATGATAGATTTGAACTTCCATCTCTGAATCTATCAAAAGGTGGAAAACTCTAATTTCTGAAAATGTCTTCAATATAGCAACTTTTCTTGGAAACAATTTATTTCTCATTTCATCTAGGTCTTGAAAACTCTCCACAATCATATTCAAAATTATTTTCTTGGTTTCATCATCATAGGGTGTTAGGGGAGCTATAATTCTCATCATCTCCATGAAGCAAGAAGAAATCAACAGCTTGGTTTCTTCATCTGGATGTCCCAACCAATAGGGTTGTTTTAAAAAGGTTACTATAGGTGACATTGCCAACTACATCAAATAAGAAGGTGACTCCTTCACCTGTCTCAAACATTGTTCCAATATTTGAATATTATTCTCTTCATCTTCCCTTGACTGAAATTCTTTGTCAAGTCTATTTCCAGCCGTAAAAAGTGTTTGTTCCAGCTTTATCTCTTCCTTCTTAGCCATGTTTAACTGCCACTTCTAAACTGAATTGAACTCCGTTCTGATCTCTGATGTAGAAACTGAATTCTCTATCATTTGACTATCACTAAACCTTGTTGGGCACAGGATGGTAGGATCTTGGCTCTGATACCATTGAAATATTCTGAACCAATTTTTTTCAATTTTTTCAATAACAGATACAATGCAACACACATCCGTTAGGGTTAGCACTTAAACCAAAACGATGCAGAATTCAACTCTAACCAAGAATGCGCCAGATGATGATGAGCATATGGTCAGAGGATCTCAAAGCAAAGCTGAATAAAGAACTCTAACCAAGAATGCGCCAGATGACAACGAGCATATGGTCAGAGGATCCCTAACTTCTATTATGTTGAAAGTAAACTCCACACCCAGAATGTGCTTTCAAACCCGGAGTGGGAATGGAGCTACCATAGGGTGGAGATGTAAGATATTACAATGCAAATCAAATTAAATAGGCAGCAAGCCAGCCTCTTCCACTTATCCAGCGGGTATTACAATGAAATAACAGAGAAGAAGTAAGATTGCTGACAGTACTATTGTTCAGCTTACAATAATTAGAGATTCCCCTGCCAAATACATAGAATAAGAAAGTCTAACCATGTTGCAATATAGTATAATGTCTCCTCAATGATCACAAAGACTTTCAACCCAAACCCAACTCAAAAGATAGACTTTACGCAAGTTGATATGACAGAACAGCAACTTAATATGCATAACCAGCAACCCTAGAATCCACTAAAATGCTCACAACTCACTCAATACTTTCCAGAATGACATGAGACTTAATGCAAATGAAAGCTAGGATGATGACAATGAAGACTAGACAAAGAAACAGCTGACAAATTGAAGTATTTTTTTTTTCTAAACACTTGCCAGGCAAAATAGAATGGTACAGCCTCAAGAAATGTTCTACCAACAAGATAAAATCCAAGACACCTCTAAAAAATCTGCAACTTGGCATAGAGGGGTGCCCAAGGCTAAAAAATGCATGGGTAAACTACCCATAACCAAAATAAATTCACCCAAAGAATTATGAGTATAAATTTCAATCTGCAATACAAAATCAGCAACTCCAGATTTTGATTAAAATGCAAGAAACTGAACTACAAATGCAAAACAACTTCTACAATGCAAAATCTCACTACAAATCTCACTCAACTACAATCTAACTCTCCACTAGTTGCTATCTTTCAAGCAAGAAGTCGAGCCAAGGCTAGGAGGCATTCATTCCTTGAAGCAATCCAAATACCATTCCGGCAGCATAACTTTACTCAAGACATAAGATACTGAAATGAAGAGAAGAGGTCTCCATTTATAAGCTCAACAAGGAATCTCCAGAAAATCTCCAGAAACTTCTAGAAAGTGCGCCCTAATTCCAATTTGAATTTGACTTCAATTTCCCTCCAAGCATAGGCATCCCACTTTCAAAGCTAATTTTGACTTTTATTTAAAATTTATCTCCTCAACAAAGTTGGCGTACCTTTCTCCTTGTGCATTTTTGACTTTAGAAATATCAAAATAATTCCCCATGAGATGACCACCCTCAAAGTCCCCCTTTTTAAAACAACTTAAAGTTGTAACACTAGACCAAGGGGTCATAAGATGAAAATGAAACATTATTAATTTAAAATAATTTATCTCTCCAAAATGAGCACCTTAAAGCCAAAATCAATATTACCAACTGAACTGCCAAAAGAGGAAAGCTTGCTGAGCTAATGCTGACTGGACCACTGCTAAAAATAGAATTTACTAAAAATAGTAAATTCAGAAAGTTGCTCGGATCAAAGTGCATGTGACACCATTGCAAAGCTTTCTAAAAACCCAGAAAGAATCTGCAAATCCAAAATCCCCAACTCCAAGCTATAGCTGTCATAACTTACTAAAAATAGTAAGTCCAGAAAAGTTGCTCGACGCAGTTGCATGTCATACCTCTGTGAAGCTCTCTGAAAACCCTGAAGGAATCCAGAAACCAAATAGCCGAACTCCAACACACAAACCCCTGAATCTTCAAAAGGGACTATCAAGTAGCCGGAAACCCTAATTATGCCTCTGACTAGCCAACAACAAATCGGGAATAGGCTATCAATCACTGGAAAGTGTAGAGCTAAAAATGGGGACATTATAGAAACCCATTCTGGATAATCAATTGGTCATATGAAGCCGACATCAAGAAGCTTCTATAGTTCAAGTTTAACCATTAATGCTATCTGTGGGTGCATCTTTCTCAGTTTTTGTCTCACTGGCTTTGCCTCTAGATATACAGCTAGATGGTGCACCACAACTTTTGGATCAAGACCAGGCATGTCAGCATAGGTCCATGCAAATTTTACCTTTCTTTCCCTTAGAAAAGTAGCTAGGAGTTATTGTTCTTCTATTAGAAGTGATTCTACATAGAATGTTATATGTGGTGTTTCTTATGTTCCTAAGTTGATCAGATTGTACTTCTCTGCTAAGACCATTGACTTCTCCTAGTGAATAGCATTAAGAGGAAGATTGAATCCCTCATCCTCTGGTACCTCAAAGAGGTTTTCACTGTTGGATGCATCCTTTGTTTTTACTATTTTCTAGTCTGAGAGTGCCACAATGTGGTTTTCACTCAAAGAGCTAGATATTATTCTTAAGTTTTCACTTCTATGACTAAGGGATTCAATCATTTCCAAATAATATGAATGTGTATCTAGCTCGATGTTGAATCTAGCTTTGTGATCTCCATATGGTATCATATCCTACAATCCCATGAATTCTAAAAGAGCCTCATCATTTTTTAACATGTCTAAAATCGGTGGTCCTCATTGGTCATAATCGATGAGTTGGGGATAGACTAACTTTAGCTCATGGGTTTGGTTGTTTGACTCAAAAGGTAATGTACTAGAATCATGAGAAGGGAAGAATCCTTGAATAGCATGGGTAAGTTAGTGAGGGGATCATCAAAAGGATAAGTGATCAATACCAGAACCGAGGGGGATGCTTTGACTATTTTAACTAGGGCACCTTTGCCAAGAATGGTCATTTTCAAAGGGGTACACCCAAGGCCAAGATTCCTTATACACTTCTCAGGAATGATAGGTTCTAGAAGACTGTTGTCATTTTGTCTAAGTTTCCTTTTTTTTACTGTAGCCCTATCCTTGCATTATTTGTATTCCTTTGCTATTATCATCCATAGGAAGATCAGGCACGGGCCTTTCATCTTGATATATCAAACTAGACATGTCCTTTTCGTCTACCACTTCCCGACTTAGGTCCCCCCAACATCTGAATTTGGAGGGGTCTACTCTAAGAGTTTGGGCTGAAGTGTCAATTGGTTGAGCTTGTCCATGAGACCAAGGAGATTGAGGTAACTCTCCTATTACAAAGGAACTTTTCTTCATTTTTTAATCCCCACACCCATTTTCTTGGACAATGACTTTAATATCAGAGATGTCAAGAATGGTGGGTGTCTTTGTCTCAAAACTGGAGGCAAGGGTTTATGGGTCTACATATGGAGTCATAGGGCCATCATCATTCTTTGGGACTTGGGTATTTTGTAGTACTTTACTTCCAGACTTTTGCAATAATAAAAAGGCTCAGGATGACCATGGGTTGTGACCTCTTGACCTTGATAAGGAAACTTGACACGCTAATGGAAGGTAGAGGCGACAGCTTGCATCCCATGAATCCATGGGCACCCCAGGAGAATATTGTAAGGTAATTCTAGGTCAAGGACTTGGCAAGTGGTTTCCATGATAGTTGGCCCTACTTGAATAGGGAGTTGGATAGTGCCTTGAGACACTCGTTCCTGATCATCATATGCCTTGATTGTAATACCTTTACCTTTTCCAATAACATCCTCAGAGAATCCTAGACTTTTTATTAGCTTGAGAGTATAAATGTTCAAGCCTGCACCTCCATCCACCAAGACTCTTTTAATTATATTCCTATGGACTAGGACTTCGAGATGGACTGTGTGGTTATGAGATGGTTGCATTGGGAAGTCCTCATCAGAAAATGTTAGGAGATGTTGAGTGGTAATGTGTCTGACCATAGCCTGAAACTAGTCTATGTCAACATCTATTGGAACGAAAGATGTGGCCAATACTTCTTCTAGTATTTTCCTATGTGTAGGTGAGATTTTCAGCAATTCCATGATGGACATTTGGGCAAGGGTTCTTTTCAGCTGGTCCAAGACATTATAGCCATCAGGGATTGACTTTAGATTAGTAGTGGATGTTTTGGGTGCTTGGGATGGTCCTAGAATGGTAAATTTTCCACCACCTATGGTGAATCCACAGTCGGCCTGGGATCCTTTGATGTTGATGATAGTAATCCATTCATCTAAGGGTATAACAACATCAAAGGATGCAACCACATGGTCCTAAACATGGTTCACATTATTATACTTTTCCTTCCCCTTGTTGTTCCCTTTATTGTGATCTAGCATTGGATTCATGTATATCTTTAGATCTTGATTTCTTGTGGGTTGTTCAACATTTATGGTTATGTCATCGATGAGATCTTGGATCAAATTTTTCAGTCTCATGCAATTGGATGTTGTGTGTCCCTTTATCTTTTGAAAATCACAGAGTTGTTTCTCTTCATACCATGGTGGTTTGACTTGAGGTTCTTGATAATTGTCATAGACGAGGATCTTGATGAGATTTTCCTAAACTACTCATTGCATGATAGACTCAATTGGTTCCCTAAGCAATGTGTATTTCCATTTAGGGGGATATTTCCTTGGGGGTGGTCCCCTTTGATTGTTCAAGTTATTGACCACTTGGTTGTTTGGCTATTGCGATACGATGTTGGCTTGTATGTTGTTTTGATGATTGCCTTGCAGTTGTTTATATGACTCTGTATTTTTCCTTGGGGCATTGATCACAACTTTGGCATCAACAACACCATCATTAGTGGCATTCTTTTTCTTCTCCCATGTGTGAGTTCTATCATTATAACTGGTTGATGGGTGGTTGTCTTGATAAGTGGGTGTCCCCCCTTGTGTGATAAGATCTCATTCGATGTTGAGCACCTTGGCCATCAACTGATTGTATGTGGTGATGCATTGCATTTTTATATGGAAGGATGAAGTTCCTTCAAGATTAACGATGATAGTGTTGATTTTTTGTTCTTCTGGCATGGTCCATTTTCTCTTGTTGGCCTTGGATTTCCATCATTGTAAGAAGGATGTGAATGTTTCCCCCTTAGCTTTTTTGAGAGCATATAGTTCTTCTAGACTTAAGTCCATGCCTATGTTGAATGCATAGTTTTGTATGAATGGGTCTACAATTTCTTGGAACTTTTTGATTCTAGTGGGAAGACGAGAGAACCATTCCAATGTTGGTCCCACCAAAGTTCAAGGGAATATTCACATTAGATAAGATTCGTCGTATGCAACTTCCATACAATGTACCTAGAATTCCTTGATGTGATCTTCAGGGTTACCAGTTCCATGATATTTGTCAAATTTAGGTATCTCGAACCCCTTTGGGAATGGAACCATTACAAGGCTCATGTCAAATGGATAAGGACACAAGTTCTTTGGTGTTTTTGTTTTCTTCCCTGATTGAAGGTCTAGCACTTGTTGTGAAAGAAATTTGATTTGTACAGACACATCATCTTGCAGATCGGATGGTGGGATGAAAATGTTTTGAGGTGGTACAATTGTTGGAGTGATGTTTGTGGAAGGTGGTTGCAATTTTTGTTGTGCCAACAATGCTTTTTGGTACGCTTACATTTGTTGTTGTTCCAACAATGATTGTTGTTGTTGGGCCAACAATGCTTGTTGTTGGGCTAATTATTGAGTTGCTCCCTGTTACACTTGGTATTGTTGCAAAGCTTGTTTTTATGCTTGTTGTTGAGCTACTTGGTATTTTTCTTGTGCTTGTGCTTGTGCTTGTGCTTATTGTTGATCAGCTTGTATAGCTTGGGCAGCCTATGCAGCTTGTGTAGCTTGTGTAGCTTGTGTAGCTTGTGTAGCTTGGGCAGCTTGTTGTTGTTGTAATAGAACTTGGGCTTGTACTTGGGTGGCTTGTTGTGTGGCTTGTGTGGCTTGTTGTACCTTCACTTGTTTTGCAAATTATTGAGCAACTTGTGTGGATTGTTGATTTTGAAATTGTTGAAGTTCCTTTTGGTAGGCTTGTTGAGCTTCTTGCAATGTGATGCTATACTGGTTCACCATGTTTGGTCTTGGTGGTGGAGGTGGAGGATTCAGAATGGTATGAGATGTTGTGATGAGAGTTTTTTGAGGTGGTTTTTGAGGTGTTGTTGGATTGATGATTTGTGTGATTGATGGTGCGGTTGATATGGTAGGTCCTTAGGAGACCACATTTTGGGATGTTGTGATTGACTGTGTCATTTGGATTGATGTCACCTATTGTTGTGATATCAGTGGCATAATGAAAGGATTTTTTATGCTGATTTGATTTATGATTGGAGGATTGCTTTGATTGGATTGATTGAGGATTGGTAAAGGAGGTTTCCCTAAACTGAGAATTGGTGTGGATGTCAATGGTAGAGGGGGAAATGGTGGGAAGATAGGTGGTGTGTTTCCTTGAGAAAGTGGTGATGATGAGGGATCAAATATTCCGCCTTGTCCAAATAGTCCCCCTTGCTCTTGTAAGGTCATGGGAAGAGAGACTTGTGTGTTAAGGGAGTATTTTGGCATTGCAGAGAAGGTGGATGGATTGTTGGTGTCATGAAAGAAAAGTGGAATGTATGGGTGTTTCAGATCTTGAGGGAAAAATTGACCCAAGATGGTGTTTGCATCCAAGTCTTGGTTGTTTACAAGGTAATTTGTTTGAAGAGCATGAAGCAATGAACTTCCCTTAGTAACCATGGGTTGAATCGGTGCATGAGATGATTTTTGTTGTGAGATGGATTGAATGATGCTTTGGAAGGAAGGTGTGAATGAGACTGGTGGCATAATCCCAAGAGGTTTCTCCACAATAGTGCTTACATCAAAATCAGAAGGGAGTTTAGCCCCTTCTTTTACCAATTCTAGCATGTATTGTGAAGGATTAAGTCCCATCATGGAATTGACAATTTTGTGAGTTTCAAGATTTTGGACCATTTCTATGATTTCATCTTGATTCATCCCTAGAACATTATTGGTGATGTCCTCCACTTGGAAACCTCCATCTTGAGGATTTTGTGGAAGTTGAGGAAGATTGAGTGGAGGATTGCTAGATTCGATGGGATTGATTTCGGGAGCAGTTTGACTTAAGTCACTTGAAGTAGATGTTTCTTTGTTGGTTTCCATGTTTTTATTGTGTTGAGATCTAGTTTGAACCATAAAATGAGGATCAATTTTCAGGAATGTGGGAGGTGAACCTCTAACTCCTTAGATTGATCTAAACTTTAGGCACAAAAAAGAAAATCTAGGATAATAAGGATCAAAGGGTGATGATGAGATAAATGAAAGATGGATGATGTGAAAGATTGAACTCTTAAGAAATCTTGAAGGAGATACTAGACTTTGGGACTTTTGGATTTTTTATTTTTGGATTTGATTTGGTTTGATTTGATTTAGATTTTTTTTATTTTGATTTGAATTTTGGATAATGAACTCATAAACACCAAGATGTTGGATGTTATCAAGGGATAAACTTGTTCACAATGATTGATAATTTAAATAAGTGTGTGAAGAAGGATTCATCTACACACACCTAGTCAAACAAGATGATTTTGATTTGATTTAAAGGATTTGCAACAAGTCTAGCATAGAGGATTTTTTTGAAGATTTCTAAGAGTTGTTTGTGAGATTATTTCAATTTGATGTTTGAGGATGGATGAAAGTGTTGATTTTGATCCTAAGTGAACCTAAAGAGAATTTTTCTTACAAGACCTTGGTATTGAAGAACATGCAATACTTCCTATGTGAGAAACTCAAACCTTTGAAACAGACTTGGATTTTGGCAATAGTAAAATGAGTACAAGTTGGGATTGTCTTTTGATGCACGTTTGTAAAAGTTATAGACCAATCTTTCCCTAACTTCATAAAGCATGGACTGACATTTCTTGAGAGCTTTTAGACTAAGACCTTTGGACTTTGGTTTTTTTATTTTTATCTTTCAACAAATCATTTGAGAAAACACATGTGTGGGATTCAATTGTTTCTTATCTTTTCTTAATGAGTTCTTTTTACCACAAAAACTTTTCTTGCTTAGTTTTTAAAACTAAATGTCTAATGTCACAATTTCTTTTCATCCCACCAAGTCCATTATGTGGAAATCAAAGAAATTAAGGAAATAGTTCCCTAATGTTGACTTTAGTAAGAGAAAATTGAGATGTAAATCCAAATACTTAGAAGCCTCTAAGGATGGAATCCCTAGGGAAAGCAATAGCACTTGGATTTTTTTGAAAGGTATTTGCTCCTCCTAAAGGGTTTGAAATTTTGATGATTTTGTTGAATGTTTCTTTTCCAATGTTTTAGATCCAAGCAAATTGTTTTGATTCCCAAAATGATGCACAACCCTAGGATAGAAAGATACAATATTTGTTGAATTCCCACTTGGATAAATCTAGTTGTGCCTATTCTTAGTGGATGATTAGAAGCTTGACCACACTAGCTCCCCTCCACAGTACACACTTCTTGAGTTAGCAAAGCTTCAGTTCTCATGAAACTCCCATGATGAGCTTCTCATCTCTACTAAAAACTGAAAAAATGTGGGACGACTTCAAAATGACCATTCTTGCACCAACAAATAGTAAGGATTTTGGCCTCTATAAAAATTGGTTCTTAGTCAGCATGATCGAGGCATGGTACCTTACGAGCATCCAACAATACACTAAAGGCTGTAATCAATCCTACTAGGGGCTCTTATACTTTTTATGGTAGTACCCCATTCTAAAAGACATTGTACGGCTAAGGCCTACATACCATGAGGACTTGATAGTTTAGTCTTATCCTTTTATATACTAGCCTGAGTGAAAAACTAGTTGGAGTCACCTTTTAATTGGCCTTAGGAAGGCCCCTCTAAAGGTGAAAAATAGCAAGCAAGCACATCCATAGTTCGATCAATATTTTTTTGCGTGAATAAAGAGAGAACACACACACTATACTTAACTCACACTAGCAAGATTTGTTCAATTTTAAAAACCCCAAATTGAAGTGTGGAGGCAATCTTTTAGACAACCTAATATCACCAAAAGACTTTTGATTCTCAAGATCATCATGAAGCGCAAGAGAAGTGCATACGCCTTTTAAATGATATTATTTTGTAAAAAAGATTACAAAACACAAAATACACATGTTCATTTTAGACCTCAAAGAGTAATGGATTCTTTTTATAGCACCAAGATGAAGTGTGAAGTTTTCTTGTTCAATTTCTAAAATCCAAATCCAACTCTACTAAGTTCCTAATGTTCCTTTTAACCCTTTGATTATTCTTTTTAAAACCCAAACGAAATTTATTTGAGTCCTAAAACTGAAGATAACAATATCCTTAAAAAATGGGATTATAAATGTTCCCAAAGTGTTTAAAAATTCTTGTTACAATCATGAGATAATGCCATAGGGAATCTTCTCGTTGTTCCCTCCTTCCCTTCTTGATCACCTCAACCTACAAAAGTTGATTAGCCTATAGAAAACAAAGCCCCAAGAGAGGTTAAAAGTCAAAGGTGATCAATATAAAAAGCACATGTTAAAATAAAACTAAAAAGTGGCCTTTTACCCAACTGTAGCATCGCAATCCATGGAGGTGTCACTATTTGAAGAAGTTAGCATCACTCTATGGAAAAATAGAGACTGTGATTGCATCAGTATATTCACTCAGCATTGCACTTTGGAGTTTGACTAGTCCGATCTCAAGAGAATTATTGCAGCATCATGTTTTGGAGCAAAGACAGTGTCACTATATAGTGACGCTGGACTGATAGTGTCGTTGTTTGACCTTCTCAGCATCGTTGTTTCCTGAAAGCATAAAAATTTGAAAAAAAAGTAGAATTTGACCAAAAAACATGTTAATTTTGAAAGGTGTGCCCTCCTTCTAGCGCCAAAATGTGAATGGTTGGTCTAGACCTATTCCAACATAATCAAACAATCCAATGTTATTCAATAAACAAATCTAAAACAAACATTCCTCATGCAATTCATTCAAATGAAATGAACAAGAAAACAAAGATAGAATATCAAATGAAAGCTTATTGAAATATTATTTAAAACATTCAAACCAGCATCCCATGGGGGAATTGGTGCTACTTTGATGTGGAAAGCAGCCCTTTCCCAATTCCTTGATGATCTTGATGAAGATTGTGTGCTCCTTGATGAAAATTGTTGATAACCTTGCTAAGATTAATGAAATCTATGAAAACTTGGATGAAAATGGATGAAATTTTCCTCAAATCTATAGATAGAAATCTTGCATAAAGTTTTGGATCCAAAATCAATAGAGAATCCCTCCATTTATAGGAAAGAGGGAAGGAGAAGTGAGAAATATGAAGAATGTGGGACTAAACATGAACCAATTGCATTGTGCCACTTGTCAGCATGCTATTGAAGAGAGGTGGACATTTTGATCAATGTGTAAATTAATACAATTAGGTGGAATTTGAAATTCAAATAGATGGCTTGTGGAGGAAGAGTTGAAAGATAAGTTAATGCCACTTGGCTCAAGAAAAAGGACATGTAAGAGACTTAAATTCCTTGTTGGAGGACAAGTCCTTTTGGGAGGGAGATTTCAAATTCAAGGAATATTCCAAAGAGATGCCATTTTTGAATGGAAATAGATGAAATAATAAATCAAATAAATTGATTTATGTGTGCAAGTTGCAAAATATAGAGGATTTGAAGATTAGTGTTAGAGTTAATTAGGATATAATTAACTTTAGATAGAATTAGTTGATATGACATTTGATTCAGATTTTTAGATTTATTTATATCAAATGAGAGGAATAAGGAACATTAGTAATTTAATTTACTCAATTAAATGAAGAACATTAGATTTAAATCAAATAAAAGTTAATTTATTCAATTTAAAGGAGATGACTTTAGGATTTAATTAAATAAAATGATTTACTTAATCAAGAGGAACATTAAGATTTGATTAGATAAAATTGATTTATTTAACCAAAGAGGAATTATGATTTAATTAAGTAAAGGTGATTTATTTAATTAAAGGATGAATCTTGATGAATTAATTAAATAAGGATTATTCAATTTAAAATTGGTTAGTAAAGAAGTGATTCAAGAAGAATTGATGTTAGTGAATCAAGATCAAGTGCACGATATAAATCAGGATAATTTATGAGTAATTTAATTATAATTATTAGAGGATAATATTATAATTAAATATCAAATACCATATTATAAATATTACAATATAGGAACCACAACCTAAGTTTATAACTATAATTATCCTAAGACAAATTATTAAAATATCTAACATTACTTTAAGATATAAAAATCAACAATCTAAATATTAACATTATTATAAATATAAATGAGACTAATATATTAAATAATAAAGATGACAATTATCAAATATCTCCTTGAAAATCATTGTTGCCTCCTTCTCTATAGACATTGTGACTTTTAAAGAAGTCGATACTCAATCATTAGTATGTTTGAGGTTGGGGGAATAAGACAAAACCATCACCCTTCATATTGTGTTGATTCTCCTAAAGAAAAGTGTGCTACTCCTAGGACTGACATCCTTATCTCCACCTTATCAATGTTTGAAGGAAATCAAATATTTTATTCAGGAATTTCTGATGGGCGTCGGAAAATTCTTAGTCGTGTAAAAACTATTAAGCATCAAACTAATCATACAAGTCGATAATATTGAGGCACCCTTAAAACGCTAAGAGACACCTCATTCACAAAGATGTGACCAAATCAAAGAAGCATGGATTTATCATAAGCATAGAAATGAGGTATGTGAGGTATGATCATGGGGAAGTAGAAAACAAAAAGAGAAAGAGACATAATATTCGAATATACACTAAACTATCACTCCTGAATAAGGCTTCATGTTCCTGTCACATGAGATATCTATGTCATAAGATCGAAGGGATATAAGATAAAGAAAAAAGTCATTAGAATCTACAGTAGACCCAACACACTAAATCAGGTGAGGGATGCACTCACTTGGCATTGATATATAGCATATTTGAATATGAGCATAGATAAATGAACTAGCTATAAAATACTGTAATACCTGATGCAGTAACTTTAGATTTTGCATTCTTGTGTATATACATCTGGTAGGCCTTCCTCATAACCTAATTTGATGCCTACATTCCATGACTAATTCTTTAAATGTCTTTAACAAGTAATTATCTGCGTATGTGAGTCTTATGTACCAATCAAGTATAATCTGGTCAATAATGTTGCTACACCTTTGAAAAGACTAAATCTTGATTCATATATTAAGTAAGCATTGTCTTGTTAGCAAACTTATGTAATCTTGATGATAGCCACATTTAGTAGAAAAGAAAAATTGATAGGTTCCTTGGGCAGATATTAAAATATGGCTCTTCATTGATTTAGACCTATAGATGTGTAATGGATGTTGCTAACCTAACTAATAGTGAAATGTTTTCTTTAACACTATGATCATTATAATTGCTCTATGAATTGATCATGATTCCTTTAAGTTTATCCCTAATTATAATTTTTCTATAAAAATTATTATGGCTTCTTTCATATTACCATGATTATCGCTAGTCTATGAAATGATTTGATAAGGATCAATAGTAAATGCAAATATATTTGATCGTTTAAAGATTGTCTTCTATGTGCTTGTAAGCCTACTAGGGTGGAAGGGATTGAGACAGGTGGTGCCTAAAAACCCCACTTAACAATCTGCTATGGCCATGGAGGCTTGGGGGTCCCACTTAACAATCCACTACGACCATGGAGGGGTGGTAGGCCTAGGCCACTTGGTGCAGGAGCACCAAGTTTAAGTCAATGAAATGGAGGTCCTAGTTTGATTTTTTGTGATTTTGGAGTATTTTTGATGTAATAAGGCCATGTCAAGGCCATTCTTTTGTTTTTTAAGTCATTTTTGTTCATTTGGGTCAATTTGTGCAAATATTGCAAATAATGTAAAAAGTTGTCAACAAAAGTTGTTAAAAGTGTAAATCTTGGAACACCAATGGTCAAGTTGGTTCAAAGGGGAGTTGAAGTGGTTGAGTCAGTTGGTTTTTATGGGAAAATTATTTAAAAGGTTGAAGGAACATGTTGTAGGGTTGTTGATGAAGATTTGATGAAAATAAATCATTGAAAGCCCTTCAAAAAATTTGTAGTTTTTCATAAATTTACTGTTCTTTGGATCTGTACGGTTCTGTATAGGTTGACTTCAGTATAATATGCATTGGGATTCATAGATATATTTTTTATCATCAATCTAGAGTTGATTTAATCAAATTTTATTGTTTTTGAAGGATTTGGGAGTGGAATCATTGTAGGCGGCCAAAAAATAGGGAATTTAGGGTTTATAGACTCCAAAATGTAAAAAATGAACCATTCCAACTTCTATAAATGATGTATCTGAGTGGAATGGGTCCCAATTAGTTATTAATTAGGTTTTCAAGTGTTTCTTGAGATCAGGAAGGTGAATTGATGGTTTTAGGGTGATGCCCTAGTTGGCAAAAGTGAGAATTTAAGTGAAAAAAGTGGTTTTAGGGGGTAAATGATTGAAATGTATTGGTGCAGCAATTTCTTAGGGTGTTTTAAGCATGTGAAGGCTTGTTAGCGTGTGTTAGAAACAATGGAAAGGAGATAAAAGGTATGGAGCATTGGTTTTCAATAAACCCTCCTAGAAAAGGGTTAAAGTGAGGGTTTGGTGTTAAGGGGACTAGATGAGAGTTTTCCCTATTAAAAGTGGATGATGTTGGAATTTTGTGGTATAGTTAGTGCTTCCCAACTGAGTATTGGGGTCATAGAATTGTTTTTTTAGTGGTTGCTTTGTAAAAGTGGCCTAATTGGCCTTGTAGGACAATGTTGTTGTATGAATTTGAAGGTGTTGGTCTGAAGTAAGCCAATGTGATTTTGATGTATGTTGTGTAAGGGGTTAATGGGTGCCTGAAAAACACCAATGGTCAGTGGGTTTGTTGAGTAGATTGAGAGTTGGGGTCAAAAAACCCTAGTTGCACACCTATAAGGAAATTATCAAGGAATAGTGAAAACCCATTGAGAAAGGGGTTTGGAAGTTGGAATGGTGTTCAATTGAGTTTTTGTTGAGTTTTTATGGCTAAATACCTCCCTGCTCTACATCACCACTTATGAGCTCTGTTGGCTTCCCCCAATAGGTCATGTGTCTTCTGAGGTAATGATGTGGGTAGAGAAAGCAGGAACAAGTGTTTCCACTAAACACGCCACTCTGAGGAGTGAATGGTCCTAGTTGGACGTTCAGATCGAAGCCAAGGGGTGGGTTATCCTAATAGGATGCTTGTTCCCTTGGACTTAGACGGATAGCTTCAGGCGGATCTACCAATTCCACTCCTCATTTTTCTTCATTATTGCTTTTGTGATTATTTTTGTATGTTTGGATATCTAGATATTAATGCTAACACCATATGTACCTGTGGAAATTTTGCTAATATGGTGAATGAAGATTTGAATTCGAGGTTGTCTTATTAAAGATAACATCTAATTGGAAAGAAGAAACCCTAAACCTAATCAACAAGAAAATTCTAAGACAAGTCAGGTAAGCGACATCACAGTGGTATCAGAGCATCCTTCCTTCCATCCCATGGGAAATTATGCAAACCTACCACCGAAGAAGCTCTATGAACAACAACCCAGGAAACAACCTCATGGGTCACCCATTAAGAGATGGACTTAGGGCCTTCATGGAGAATATTAATAAGAAAACTAAAGCCTTAATGGAATAGAATGAGAAAACTAGTCAAGCCTTAATAGAGAAAAATGAAAAAACTAGCCAAGCTTTACTCTAAGCCCTCCAAAACCTGAGTAGAAATAATGTAAAAGAGGAAAACTCTAACTATTCCAAGAACAACCATCCCACACCCTCATGGGACATGAGCTCTAGACCTACCTGAACCCCTTTCTTCCCAAGTGAAGAACTCATGGAAGAAAGTAATATCAACAAACCCCCAGTAGAGGATGTAGATGAGATGGTTGCAGCCTATTATAGACTTGAGCCTGAATTGAGGGAGCTTGTACCTTTTAAAGGCTATTGTAAATCCAAACAAAGAGTTGGCCCTAGAAGGGAGAGGAATGAACCAACTAATAGGGATATCAAGAATAGGATAAGAAAATTAACCCTCCCCGACTTTGATGGAGAAGGCAAGACCACTGCACAATCATGGTTTCAAAAGTTAGATACCTATCTATCCTTAAGCCCAATCATAAAAAAAAAAATCCATAAAGTTTGTCATTTTACATATAATTGGAATGGCCCATGATTGGTGGCATCATGATCTCATAACTCAAGGCCATCAACAAGTATCTACCTAAGACGATTTCACCCAAAGGTTGATCAAACGATTCAACCAAAAACACCTCGAATGGTACTTCCGAGAGTAAGGAAACATGAGACTATTGAAAACTATGTCATTGAGTTCTAGAAACTAGTGGTCATGGTCCCTGAAATTTCCCAAGAGAGACTCACTTATTTTTTCATAGAGGGTCTAAGAGGATCAGTCAGAAGTTTGGTGAGTGCATTACAACCCACCCGCCTAGATGAATCTATTCAGAAGGCTATGAAATTTGAAGAAAATGGGCCAAGGGAAAAACCCAAGAACTTTACCTCATCATCAAAACCCCCTCACAAGGAAGAAAGGCCGATAAGGGAAGATTCACTAAGGACATGTTCTTACTGTAAGGGGAAGCAAGATCATGGACATATGTGTCAAGCAATGAAAGATCTAAAAGAAAAGGGTGTGTGCTTCACATGCAATGGACCATGGGAATGTGGCCATCGATGTCAGAGAAAGGGCCAAGTCCACAAGATAGGAGCAACCCCTGAGGGTGAAAGCAATGGAAAACCAAGTAAGAAATCAAGATATGAGGAAGATGATCTCAAAATTATCCAATCTAAAGAAGGGACAATGAACAAATGGAGCTTCGTGGAGGAGCCAATCTAAGTGGTGAAGACAACCTTATACCCTCAAGATCTAGAAACATATTATCCAACCAAATCTCCCTAATGAGAATTGTAATAAGACCCCTAAGGTTTCTTTATCAAGAAGATAGGAACTCCTTCATAGAATTTTTCATAGATATGTACATAATACTCTTAATCCTCCTCTTAAACTCTTGCCTTAGGGGATTTCTTTGACACAAACATGGATTTGCTTGAGGGAAAATAAATTGAGAGGGGAAGACTGTCATGATCCCAATATTGTAACTTATGGAAAATACAATAACTCAATAGAATATATATCAAAATTATAAAATTTCAATTTAAATATTATTTTAATAATGTTATATCACGGATACTATTTAGCAAATAAGATGGAGACAAGGTACATAATAAAACTATAAATATGAGTAATTTAATTACAATTATCAGAGGATAATATTATAATTAAATATCAAATACCATATTATAAATATTACAATATAGGAACCACAACCTAAGTTTATAACTATAATTATCCTGAGACAAATTATTAAAATATCTAAAATTACTTTAAGATATAAAAATCAACAATTTAAATATTAACATTATTATAAATATAAATGAGACTAATATATTAAATAATAAAGATGACTATTATCGAATATCTTCTTGAAAATCATTGTCACCTCTCTATAGACATTGTTATTTTTAAAGTAGCTGATACTCAATCATGTTGGTATGTCTGAGGTTGGGGGAATAAGACAAAACCATTTCCCTTCATATTATGTTGATTCTCCTAAAGAAAAGCATGACATTCCTATTGCTACTCCTAGGACCAACATCCTTATCTCTACCTTATCAATGTTTGAAGGAAATCAAATATTTTATTCAAGAATTTATGATTAGTGTTGGACAATTCTAAGTCATTTAAAAAATATTAAGCATCAAACTAATCATACAAGTCGATAATATTGAGGCGCCCTTAAAACACTAAGAGACACCTTGTTCACAAAGATGTGACCAAATCGAAGAAGCGTGATTTCACATAAGTGTATAAGTGAGGGATGTGAGGTTCGATCATGGGGAAGTAGAAAACAAAAAGAGAAAGAGACGTAATAGTCGAGTATACACTAAACTATCACTCCCAAATAAGGATTCATGTTCCTATCGCATGAGATATCTATGTCATAAGATCGAAGGGATAGAAGATAAAGCAAATAAGTCATTGGAATCTACAATAGACCCAACACACTGAATCAGGTGAGGGAACCACTCACTTGGCACTAATATATAGCATATTCGAATATGAGCATAGATAAATGAACTAGCTATAAAATATTGTAATACCTAATGCAGTAACTTTAGATTTTGCATTCTTCTGTATATACATCTAGTAGGCTTTCCTCATAATTCGATGTGTTGCTTCCATGCCATGATTGATTCTTTACATGTCTTTAACAAGTAGGTACCTGAGTATATGAGTCTTATGTACCAATCAAGTATAATCTGGTCAGTAATGTTGTTGCACCTTTGAAAAGACTAAATCATGATTCATATATTAAGTAAGCATTATCTTGTTATCAAACTTGTGTAATCTTAATGATAGCCACATTCAGTAGAAAAGAAATATTGATAGGAGTGTCCTTGGATAGATATTAATATGGCTCCTCATTGATTTAGACTTGCAGATGTGTAATGGATGTTGCTAACCCAACTAATAGTGCAATGCTTTGTTTAACACTATGATAATTATAATTTCTCTATGAATTTATCATGATTCCTTTAACTTTATCCCTGATTATGATTTTTCTATAAAAATGATTATGGTTTCTTTCATATTACCATGATTATTGCTATTCTATGAAATGATTTGATAAGGATCAATAGTAAATGAAAATATATTTGATTGTTTAAATATTGTCTTCTATGTGCCTGTAAGCCTACTAGGGTGGAAGGGCCTGAGACAAGTGGTTCCTAAAAACCCCACTTAACAATCTGTTGCAGCCATGGAGGGTTGGGGGTCCCACTTAACAATCTACTACGGCCATGGAGGGGTGCTAGGCCTAGGCCACTCATGAGCTCCGTTGACTTCCCCAAGTAGGTCATGTGTCTTATGAGGTAATGATGTGGGTAGAGAAAGCGGGTACAAGTGTTTCCACTAACACACCACTCCAAGGAGGGAATGGTCCTAGTTGGATGTTCATCTCATAGCCAAAGGGTGGGTTATCCTAATAGGATGCTTGTGCCCTTGGTTTAGATGGAAAGCTTCAAGCGCATCTACCCATGCCACTCCTCATTTTTCTTCATTATTGCTTTTATGATTATGTTTGTATGTTTGCATATCTATATATTAATGCTAACACCATATGTACCTATGGAAATGTTTCTAATATGGTGAATGCAGATTTGAATTTGAGGTTGTCTTATTAAAGAGAACATCCAATTGGAAAGAAGAAACCCTAAACCTAATCAATAAGAAAATTCTATGACAATTCAGGTAACGGACATCATAGTGAGGGAAGAGGTGTCTTATTTGTTTGAGAGAAGTGTGCTATCAACAAGAGAGAGAGAGAGAGAGAGAGAGAGAGAGAGTTGTTTTGAGAAGATGTGATCAATATTTTTACTATTGGAGAAGGTAGCATTACTATCATTAATTTGAATAAGCGTTAACAAGCATGGGGATCACTTCTTCTTGTTATTTACTTAGAATTATTATGAATTTCTATGTTGCCTAGAATGTCTTTTCACTATGTGCAATAGAAGTAATTGAGAGTTTCTTTGAAAAAGGGAATTGAATCTTTTAGGTTGTTTTTATATTGTGTTTTTAAGTACTCCATGATAGGAGAGATTTCTTGACACAAGTATTTAATTATACTAGATATGTTGAAGAGATTTCTTGACATAGGTATTTAATTATGTTACATGTGGTACAACATAGGTATTTAATTATAGTAGATATGTTTAAACATGGAATGCATTGTGTTTGTAAGAACTCTATAATATGATATTGGTGTTTATCATAGTTATTATATACTAGGCTTGATTGTATGCAAAAGTTACTTCAGGTACACTTAGCTAAGTTATTGATTTAACTAGAAAAGCTAGTGTTACTCCTGGGATAAGCATGGGAGGGAGCTTGTGTACTTACTTGTTAATAGATTCATTTCAAGTAGTTTAAAATGATGATAGGTTAGTCTGGGATAATGGATTATCCATTGGAGGACAATACCTATATGTAGTGTAAGAGCCTTAAGTCAAATCGGCCCTAAGTAGTGTATGTGATAGACGACTCTTAGTCGTATACTTAATATAACACTTTGGAAAAAGTAGTGAAATGTTCAAGACTCCACTAAAGATTGTGTAACTATTGAGACGGCACTATCAGTTCACCATGATCCATTATCACATGCTAGTTTGGGATTGTTGGATTGCAAGGTTCTAGTTATGTAGGACACAACACTATGCTCAGTTGGTTGTCATTATCGATTACTCTACCAATCTCTTCATCGAAGGGATGGGCCATCTATCGAATGATAGATGTGCAAGGGACCTCATTAAGAGTTCGTGGTTGGTGAAAAAACACCTAAGTGATGCTTCTCCTCCACAACAGGTGATAAAAGAACCAAGATTTGAAAGGAAAGATCCTAAAGCGTCTTACAACTACTTGTTCTAAAGCTAATTGGAGTTATGTACGTAAGTGTATGTATTCTTGTATTGTTGTAACTTGTAAAGTTATTGTAAAGAGACAGAATCTTTATTGTAATTTGATATGGAATATTGTTCATATATTATCAATAAAAGAAAGAAAAAAATTATTGCAATGGATTTGTCACTTGTTTATTTCCTCGTTTGGTGTAAAAAAAGAAATTTTTACTTTATAGAAGGGTTAGTACATTCCATGTGGTATCAGAGCTACAATGGTTTGCATTGAAACCTATGAGCTCATTACGCAACAATGCATAAACCTTATTAGAAGATAATGGTTGAAAAGTTCTTGTGCCACAATGGCAAAAGAAAAGAACATAGGGAAGTAAAAAGGAGGATGAGAGTTTCTAGGAATTTGAGTAAATTGGGACTAGTTAAGAATCGTCCCTGGAGTAGGAACTCCTAAACCAACAACTTATGATATTACCTAGGATTGTGGAAGATTATGCAATTGGGTTATGTAGGAAGTGTAACATCTAGAAAATGCACAAGAGACAAGAATAAAAGCAAACAATGCAATGCAATAATCTAATGCAATCTAATGCTAAGAAACAAATAACAAAGGAAAGTCAAAAACATAAATAAAACTTGAACAATCTCACCACAATTGTATGTATTTCCATGTATCATCTCAATTTCCCTTCTCCATTTTTCTGTTGTAGTATAATTGCCCTCAGATTTTCAAAGTCCGTGCAAGTATAGCCTATGATAATGATTTAGAAAAACATCAAAGATTCAAGATAGTTGATCTAAAAATTCATAAGATTTCAAGAGATTGGAATGATGAAGACCAAATCAATTTATAGAAAATTGATTATTCGAATGACAGGCTAGGATTGAAAGATCGGACAGTTGAGATTGACTGATTAGTCATGCATTTTGATAACAGTTAGTAATGACATGAGTGATATAAATTAGAAATAGAATTAAAGATTAAATAAATGATTTAATCTTCAAGTTTGGTATTTGAAAACAAAAGAATTATCTTTGCATGAAAAAGATAAAGATGGATTAAAGCAACTCTTGTTGGAATGCACACACAAGGTTTAATTATTCGGATGCACGCACAAGGTTTAATTAATTAAATAAGAATATTTAATTAATATGCATGTACACACAATTGAGTTAGCACTCGACGATTGAATGATTTGATGAAGAGATTACTCGAGAAAGCCACTCAGACATTAAATCCTAAGTTAACTGAGCGATTTAAATAGATGTCAAGTTGAGTAAGAGTGAATACTTAGATAAGTTACACAATTATCTAAATATAGAGGAATGTGTTAAAATAGAATTTATGAATTAAATAATTCATTTAATTCAAGACTCGATATTTGAAGAATAATTAAATAAACACGATAAATATTTAATTAAATGATGAAGGGGTTTAAATGATAATTAAATAAATAAAAGAATTTATTTAATTATAGTTGAAGTATGATAAAGAGTAAATTAAATAAGAATTTATTTAATTTGACTAGAAGGATAAGGTTAAAAAGCATTTATTTAATCAATTAGATAGAATAAAGAAAAGTGTGAATTAATTAAATAATTAAGATTATTTAATTAATAGAAGAAATGAAGACTATAGAGAATAATTAAATAATTGACATTATTTAATCATGACCATGAAGAATACGAATTATGAAGAATATTGAAGTCGCAGGCTTAGACCAAATTTTGGTGTCTACATTTTCCCCTCTTTGATACAATGTCATTTCAGCATTGTTTCAAAGAAAATCGATAAGAAATATGCCCCAGTAATGCCCCAATGTAAAACAGGTGAAGGTATGCCCCCTCGGGAAAATTGACAAATTTTCAAAAAAATTCAAAAAAAATTGGAAATAATCCCAATTAGTCCCTTGGATAGCCAGAAATGCAGTGGAGTTAAAGGAATTGAGTTTGGGAATGTTAGGTACGAGTACAGGTCAATTAAAGTTGGAAGCTGAGGCGGCCAGTAGAAAGGAATGCCACCAAAACCCTAGGTATAAATAGAAATTGGCGTAAAAACCAAGTCATTTTCACCCACCTAGCTTTGAGAATTGAGATTTTGCTCTGCACCCACAACGATGATGTCTCCTATTCCGAACACCCACCATCGAGCATACAAGATCCAGACCTTCAGGTGGCCAACCAACACGGAACCCCCGGTATGTACCGCAAACTTGACTTTTGAAATTTTTAATTTGCGCATTTTTTATGCATTTAATTCTATTTTTAGTTATGCGTCCTTTTATTAAAACATAGCATGTGAGTGCACAAACGACGCATTTGCATGCGGATCAACGCATGTACAATATCACGTAGACAGGTTAGCATAGATTTTGTGCGGTTCAATGCATTTGTGGTTTACTTCAATGCATATGTATTTAAAATAGCTGCATTTGTTTATTTTGCAATGCATATGTATTTAATTCGACCCACTTTCATTTATTTCAACGCATTCATATTTATTTCAACGCATTTGCATTTGATAGGTAGTTATTCGCGGTCTTTTTTATTATTCACGCATATGCATTGTAAATTTACGCATTTGAAAAGGAACGATGCATATGTCTAATGACATGACGCATTTGATTTTCCTGCAACGCATATGTAAAATAATGACACATGTGCAAAAGAATGATGCATTTGCAAAAGAACGATGCATTTGAATAGCAGTTAATTTAGTCATTTTTGCACTAGGATAGATGTTTGATGCTGACATGAGGCATGTATAATGCCATTGTAGGTTGTGTTAGACATGGTGTATACGCGAGAGTAGAGACCGATGACTTTTCGATTCAGAAGACAGCTTGCGGAGTGCAGAGCAACAGTTCCTATGGCACCTAGGTCTGCTACACGACACAAACATGCCCCAAATTCAAGCAAACCAAGGTTTACTAACTGCCTTATGCAAGTGGTGGCATTCAAATATGTATTCCTTTCACCTATCTACTGGAGAGGCTACAGTTACTTTGGAGGATGTCTACAGGATCTTGAGACTGCCTATCAGAGGCACGAGGGTGAGCTACGATACCCAGAGGGGTATTGTCGAGATGTGTCGATACTACCCACATGCTGACATCAGGAAATTAGGGCTTGACCATTATGAGATTAGATGGCATGTATTAGCGCAGAGGTATAGGCAGTTGGACTGTCTATTATGCACACTGATAGGTGGGATAGTACTTCCTAACTGTCAAGGTCATGGTTTTCCTATAGGTTGGGGGGAGATGCTAGTAGGGATGCTAGAGCAACGAGTGGTATATGCTTGGGGTCCCTATCTGCTTGGGATGTTATATTTTCACTTACATGATATAGCCTACCAAGAGGCTCAGTCCATGAATTGTGGTACCATGCTCCTGATGGTATGGGCATGGGAACACATTGCTATCTTCTGGCCACAGTGATAGTTGATATTTAGCACAGAGCTCCTTATGCCTTTCGTTATGCGGGGGCGAACACTCAGCACCACGTAGGAAATACAGGATACTTCAGGCATGCCATAGATATGATGGTTCAGTTTACATGGAGACCATACCTGGGATGTGCAGAGTGGTCGGATGAGGATGACCACTTGTCATTTTGTCGACAGACACAATACTTGATTGGGCGGACTGTTTTACATGTCCACATCATAGAGCGTCACTTGTCAGATCGTGTACTTTGGTAGTTCAGAGAGGTACAGGATGTGCCGAGAGGATGGGCTGATTTCATGAGGTCATCGCAAGAGATCCCCCTATGGGGTCCAGAGATTCCAGTGGCTACAACTGAGGTAGATATTGATGGATTGCAGGCAGCTCCATGGGAATGGAGAGATGGTCCAACAGACCCCAGTACCAAAGAGGAGTATGATCAGTGGTGGGTCATGCATAGGCCGATTCCCTTGATAGATCAAGATTAGCCAACACCAATAGAGCGGCGAGGGACAGGACCACGAGGTAGGCATGGGAGAGGTAGAGGTTAGAGAGGTGGAGGGGGTCATGGTGATGACAGAGATGATGGTGGAGGTGGTCAGCGAGGTGGTAGGAGAGGGAGACGGGGACGAAGGGGACGAGGGTCACCATTTTCACCGATTCGTGAGGAGGGACGAGGAGAGGAGGAAGATGTAGAGATTGGTAGAGAGGAGGAGCATCCTAGAGAGGAGGCCATTCCAGATGTTCCCACAGAGGAGGCAGAGATTGATGCCCTAGGCTTGTTGGGTGCCTATCAGGAGGATGAGGAGGAGGATGATAATCATGAGAGGGAGATTCAGGATTGGATTCTGGAGGAGTTGGATGAGGAGGAGGATGGTGTATCGAGGGCCAGACAGGATGACACAGGGGGAGTCAATCCTGATATAGCTACATTGCGTGCTCAGGTTGCATCCTTGGAGGAGCAAATGAGGGTCCTGATGTTCGAGAGAGATGTGCTATGGATGGAGAGGGACAGAGCCATCATGGATAGAGATCAGGCCATAGATCAGAGATAGGAGATTGAACAGAGATTCACAGAGCTCAGAGGGTTATGTATTGGGCTAGCAACCACATTTTCCAGAGAGCTAGTCAGAGCTAGGGAGAGGGTGACGTATTATCAAGACTTATATGAGGCAGAGGTTCCTCCAAAGAGATAGGATCCTAGCTTCTCACAGGCACGTAGCAACATGTCACAGACCAGGACCCACACCAGGATAGTTAGCATAGAGGGTGTGGAGTAGCCATGCATATTAGGTCCATATGATAGGCCTCACTCAGCTCACAGGTCATCAGGTTCCCGGCATCAGTCATCTGAGCACTCAAGCCATGATAGCAGTGGCAGTTCAAGATAGGGACACTTCTTGACATGTACTGATACATTGTATGATTATCAGATAGCCTACGGGCTTCCATATTTATGTGATACATTATGACATTGTGATGTAACACTGTTGAGCGATATATATATATATATATGATTTTGGCGGCAATTCTCGTGATATGCATTTCTATTTATTGATTATGCAGTCATTTATTTGTACATGTTATGTTTTATATGAGATTCCTATGTGATGGATGATCATAGCTACTTTATGATGTGTTTATGCAGCTTATGATGTGATGTTGATTCTATGTTGATTCCTTATAATTTGAATGGATGTGATGTATACAATTTATAATTATGGGATGTAATATGATGTTATATGTACAATGTGTTCTACATGTGATGCTATACAAATGTAATGTAATGCATGTATTGACATATATGATGTACATAAATGCTAATGATATGTATTGTATGATGATGAATGTCTATTATGCCATGATGTCCTAGATATGATAAATGCCTACATGTATGTTTCTTTCTAACATGTATGTGTATATGTAGGATGACTTATATTGTTGTGTGTCATAGGACTCTGTCATAATGCAAGAAAGAAGAACTTTTAGTTCAGAAAGAAAGATTGAGAAATAATGAAAAAAATATGATGGATGTTAGTATTAACAATCTTCGATGTTTCGGTATATCACAAAAGGTATTTCACTTTATCATAATTGGGTGGGACTAATACAAATGGAGACAAATACCATGATATGACATAGATCAAGGTGTGCAAGGTCATCCACTTGCTAACAACAGAAAGTCATAGACAAGGATTGTCGTTAACTCATACT
>VDFB02387078.1:0-19837 GCA_007258455.2 Sequoia sempervirens
GTTCTATTTGCAATGTCTTTATGTTCATTCCTCTATTTGTATCTACATTATTCTATATGTCGTAAACCTTTATCTTTTATTTTGTGAAACAAAATTTGAATAGGAAAATAGAAAGGAGATATGAATGGGAAAAGAGTGAAAGCACGGAAGGGTTGGAGAGATATCCAGGTGGAACATAGGAATAAACAAAAGATCTAATGGGTAAAAAAATTCAACAAATCTTCTCCATCTAAAATCATCTCCAAGATTGGTGCAATAGAAATTATTCTGAGATGTGAACCATTTCCATCATTTTAAATAGGGACAATGTTCTTATGGAGAATATTGGTGATGCTAAATGAAACAATTTGAAAAATAGGCATGCACTATAATAATGTGCACTACATCAGATATCTAGTAATAATGAAGGGACATCTATCAAATCATAACAACAAGGATTTTTTTGTCATATGTAGTTACAAGTGTCCTGCTAGAAATACATGAAAATTTGGAAGCATAGACAAGGAAAGCAAACTATTTCAAAAAATGCCTCAAAGAAATGTGATATTTTTTTTTATAGTTTAACTATGATACCACACCATTTTGACTTGATCCTTGCAATGATGTGGGAAATGTATTTGATTTACCGCCATACTGCACATTTATTCCTTGGCCTTCACAGTAATGTGGGATGTTACCACTACACTATACCATGACTTCTTGGATCTTGTGGTGATGCAGGAGGCTCTATCGTGATACCACATTGGCTCCAAGGACCTCTTGTGGTGATGCAAGTAACCTCCTAGCTCTTGTAATATTCCATCTTTCTATGCATCTCCCTATCAAGTTTTTGATTCACTCTTAACTCTACAAATATTTTTTTTCTTTCACATAATGAAATCACTTTGATATCATCCAATTTTGAAGTTTTTATATCTTGAATTATATAAATAGCTTCATAATATATATCGCTATTACTCCCAAAAGCATGAAATGATCACTTCAAGCTCATCTTCTTGAGTCACAAGATTCAATAAACTAATAGGGCATTCTCGGGTTATCGAAGAGACTTCAAAGCCTTTCCTTTTGGCATATAAAAGTGTCTTCGATGAAGCCTTATTCATAATATTGAAGGGACACTGAGACAAGTCCCCTCGATATGGTGCATTCTCTTCGATGGCCTTCTCATTATCTTATTTCATTGCTCTATCAAAGGGACTATGAAATGATTCCTATTGAAATGATTGTTGCAAGAGAAATTTTTCTGAGAGATGTGTACCATTTCCATCATTTTAAATATTGACAATGTTCTTGTGGAGAATATTGGTGATGCTAAATGAAACAATCTGAAAAATAGGCTTGCACTATAATAATGTGCATTGCATCAGATATCTAGTAAGAATGAAGAGACATCTATCAAATCATAACAACAAGGATTTTTTTGTCATATGTTGTAGTTACAAGTGCCCTACTAGAAATACATGAAAATGTGGAAGCATAGACAAGGCAAGTGAACTATTTCAAAAAATGCCTCAAAGAAATGTGATTTTTGTTTTATAGTTTAATTGTGATACCACATTGTTTTGACTTGATCCTTGTAGTGATGTTGGAAAAGTATTTGATTTACTGCCATGCCACACATTTATTACTTGGCCTTCATGGTAATGTGAGATGTTACCGCTACACTGCAACATGTCTTCTTGGATCTTGTGCTGACACAAGAGGCTCTACCGTGATACCACACTAACTACAGGGACCTCTTGTGATGATTCAAGTAACCTCTTGCCTCTTATAATATTCTATCTTTCTATGCATCTCCCTATCAAGTTTTCGATTTACTCTTAACCCTACAAGTCTCCCTTTGCTTTCACATAATGAAATCACTTTGATATATTCCAATTTTGAATATTTTATATCTTGAATTCTATAAATAAGTTCATAATATTGATCACTATTACTCCCCAAAGAATGAAATGATCACTTCAAGCTCATCTTCTTGAGTCGGGTATGTGCAGGATCATGATGGGCCAAAAAGTGGCGATATGATGGGTATGTGTAGGCTATGTTGTTGATGAATTTTTTTTACCCAAAATTGATGAAATGAGAAGGGTTTTTAAACGAGATTCTCAGCTTTTCACCAATATAAATTATGCTTTACTTTGAATTTAATAAATAATTATTATTCATTTTCTATTTGAATTGGACTAAATTCTAATTGATAGGCTAATTGAAAAACATCTATAGCTTTCAAATAGTATCACATTTTTTGAATCTAAAACATGCATCACATTCTATGCTTTGCATACTATAGGATTAAAAAAATAAAAAAATTCATGAAGTTTTGGCCAAGTTAAGGTGGTCAAACATATGAGTTTTATATTTTTAAAATTTGTAATAAAAACTCATAATTAATTATTTACTTGGAAAAAATTACAAAAAAATATGCATCACATCCAGACATGACGCCTCTACTTATATCTAAAATATTATAAAAAAATATTATCATTTTATTATGGTTAGGGTGGTCAGACAGACACCTACTTCTTATTTTTTCCTTGAAATTTAACTACTACTACATTGAAATTTCAAATTTTCACCAAATAGGTTTTTTTTTTTTAAATAAACCTAGTAGTTTAGAAACTACATTGAATTTGCTACAGATTACAATCTTACATATTTTTGAAATAATATAGATAACTTATTTAAATGTTCATGTCAAGTTGCCTAACTCTAATTTTTCTAAAATTTTTGTCAATTAAGGGCCTATTTTTTCCATGATGATCCTATACATACCTAGTCATAGGATTCAATAAAATAACAAGGCATTCTTGGGTTATCAAAGAGACTTGAAAACCTTTCCTTTTGACATATCAAAGTGTCTTTGATGAAGCTTTATTCAGACTGTTGAAGGGACACTGAGACAAGTCTCTCCGATGACCTTCTCATTATCTTATTTCATTGCTCTATGAAAGGGACCATGAAATGATTCCTATTCAAATAATATGGTCTCCTTGAACCATAGATTTTTGGGTTTCCTATTGACTTCTCTAACTCTTCTAGGGTTTCTCACCTAAAAGGAGAGAGATAGGGCCAAAAAATGCTAAGGGTTTATTCAAATTAATGTTATGTATGATGTTGTCTAAGCTAAATGAAGTAAACTAAATGAAATTGAGTGATTTAAATGGATGAATTTGAATGTAAAACTGAGACTTAAACTCTTCTGGAAAACACACAGTGATATGCAAACAAAGAACTAAATGAAGGAATAATGCATAACAAAAAGAAATGAGATGAAATAAAGTGCACCTGGGAAATGTTTGATGATTCTGGAATGTTGTGGATGTTGACTGAAATCACTAAAATTTCACAGTGGGACTCATTTTCCCAGGGTGGAGAATTAGTCCTCCTATTGGTGAGAAAGTGTTGGGAACTGTTTTCTGACTATCAGGATTTGGAATTTCAAATTTTCAGTCCTAAGGTGGGACTCATTCATCACTAGTGGTAAACCAGTCCTCTCCAAAAATTCTTAAAATTCAAGAGACAACTCTGCAACAATAGATCTAAAAATCTCTGATAGTCAGGTTGTCGAAGTTAATTATGCAGGAAATAGATAGAAAACCTTCTCCAAGCTTGAAATATGAATGAGTTGACTTGAAGCACCTAGTTGAATTGTTTACCAATCTTCAACACCCAAAAACTTATTAAATCTGCACACTTAGGTCTACAAACACACATGCAATAGGGGAAAAATGGTTGAGGGTTAGCAAATAGGGGTTTGCCTTGGTCAAACCCCACATTTGGTAATCAAACCCTTAATGAAACAATGAAATGAAAGAGAATGATAAAATAATAACATGCAATAGCTATCCACTTACCAAACCCTTGATAATGTAAATCTGAAGTAATGTCAATGGATGCTCCAAAGTGCTTAAATATTGCTTGAATTGATGTTGTAAGATGCTTGAATATGATGTATGAATGTTGGAGAATTGTAGGAGATGTAAAATGAGGTGAAAATCACATATTTATACAATCTTGTGCCTTAGTTAACCATTCATACCTTATCACAGGGCAACATCAAGTGTTTTTGAATAAAAAATTGAAAGGAAAATTTAAAATTTTAAAATTTGGAGCTAAGAGGGACTCATTTGCCACCCATGGCGAATGGGTCCCACCTAGGACCTAAAAATAGGTGTCAGAAATTAAGTTTTATTTAATATTGTTTGTCAGGCTTACATTAAAAAATACACTTAATTAAAGCATATGAGGGCATAAAAGAGTCAAATAAAGCATGAGAAAGGGATAAATAGTGAAGTTGTGCCTAGAAAGCATGAAATATTATTGCAAGACTTTACAACACTTCAAAATAGGACTTGATTATGAATAAAAAGGTGATTTTTAGGTGAATTGTAATAAATAGAGTCTAGAAGGATGTACAAATGTCTTACAACACTTCACAAAATTTTCACAAGACGTCATTATTTAAATTTTAGTACTTAAATATGCATGTCCAAGCCATGTTGCAACATAAAATCAGAGAAAAATAGATCAAACACCATGAAACAAGACTTAAAAGGAAATGAAAATGACAAGGGGCCATTTTTCTATGGCACATTTAGCCCCCACTTTAGTGAGAGGATGAACTTGCTTCAAACTCACACTAAAGTAGCCATGAACATCGAGAAGAGGGTTCAAATGCACTTACATTAGCAAGATGGAATGAGAACGATAAAGAGGGATGATCAAGCCCCCATGATGAAGATCCCATGACATACAAAGCATAAGAACAAAGGAACACACAAGTGTTGAAATGAATTAGATGAAGCTTTGATCGTCAGTCCAAATAGTTGTGGATTAGATCTAGGCTGAAAGAGAATGTATACTCACTCTAGGGTGATAGAACACATAACAGTCCGTCGGGTGAGAAGGCCCAAATGGACTCACTCTGGGGCTATGAAACTTTTGGTAGTCCGTGGGGTGAGAAATTCCAAAAAGGTAAGATATATATGCTAGTTGGCATGCACTCACAAACACAAAGGTGGCTATGGGGAAAATTCATGCCGCTAGGTGGGCTTCCCACTCAACCATATCAAAGTTATACCTCCTGATAACCTTAACAAGGTGCCACAAAGAAAAATGTCATGAAAAAAAATGAAAGGTACTGCAAGCATGCAAGTTGCGTTATGCAAAGTGGCAAAAGAAAATGAAAAATGCAAAAATGTAAAGTGTTAAGTGTAAAATGTTCAAAGGAATCTTGTTCAGTTCATGCAAGGTCAGTCACTTAGGGAAAATTGTGTCTAATTTCTCCAAGAGAGGACCACTCAAAATATAGTATATTCACAACTTAGGGGATCAAGCCACCAAGAAGAATGTAATATGATGAGATAGATCACAATTATGAAGGACCTCACACCCAATGTTATCCACAAAGTGACGAATGCATCATATAAATGACAAGGCTACACTACGAACCAAGAATGAAAATGAATTAATGGTAATGTATGCCCCCACTTTAAAGGAATTGCTACACATCATTCTATGAGAAATTACTTTAAAGTAGCGAAGGAAAGAAAAATAAAAAAGAAAACAAGACGTGAGAGCCAACTTGGAAAGCCCTATGCCAAGTCATATGTTTTGAAGTTAGGTTGCGTCATGTCAAGGAAAATGAGAAACAAAGAAAGGGAGTTTCCCCCTAGAAAAGAGCGCACCAAACACATAAGGGATCTATGGATTTGGGGTCAGTATGTTTGTTGCTGCAATCTATTTATGAAAGAGCTCAAAACTATCACCATTCCCCAAATCACATAGAATTGGAAGAATGACACAAAGAGAGCGAAAAAAAAGAAAAAAAAGTTTGTTTTGGGTCAACATGGAAGAGACATTGTGGTCTCGATGCCTTGCATCATCTGCAAAAGGAAAAAACAAGTGAAATGAAAGAAAATGAAAATGAAAAGGAATTTTTTTTTGGGTCAACATGAAGGAGACATTTTAGTCTCGATGCCTTACATCATCCTCAAAAGGAAAACACAAAACAAAAGAAAACAAAAAAAAGGAAATAGAATGATTGGGTCAACATGGAAGAGACATAGGGTGTCTCTACACTTTTCATCATCCCCAAAAGGAGAACAAAAACCAAAAGTGGAAAAGACAAGGACCTTTTGGGTCAACATGGAAGAAACTTAGGACGTCTCTACACTTTGTGTCATCCCCAAAAGGATAACACAAAGAAAAATTGAAAAAGACAAGGACCTTTTGGGTCAACATGGAAGAGACTTAGGGTGTCTCTATGCTTTATGCCATCCCCAAAAGAAGAAAAAAAAAATGTGAAAAAGACAAGGCACGACGAATAGAAGAATAGAGATACAAATAGAAGAAGTGTACAAAGAGAGGGAACATCAAACACACAATATGGGGAACAGGATACACACTTGCAAAGGAAAAATAAAAAGAGAAAAGAAAAAAGGCTAGTTAGGCGAATGTAAGTCAACCATCTAAAAATTTGTTTGCCTCCCAATCATCTTCAGTATAATGTGAGGGTAGTTGACTATCCAAAGGAATAATTGCAAGCACCGAACTAGGAGTCATACTAGGTTCTTCACTTGGTTGAGAGATTTTATCGTTTAAGCTCATTGTAGATGAAAATAAATAGTTTAAATTGTTATTCACTTCTTCATCTATTTTTTCTATCGTCGTATCATCATCATCATCATAATCAAGATTAATGAAAATGAGAGGATGAAGGTGTTGGAGTTATGGACAGACACTGAGAGGGGGGGTGAATCAATGTCTAATTTTTTTTCAACTTTGACCAAGACTTTTAATTTTGATATCCTTTCTATCAACAACAGAGAAGAGTAATCACTTTGAAAGCATTTATGAAAAGGGGTAAAGAAAGATATGAAAACATCAACTCAGTCCATTAGACAACTTATGCTAATATGATTTGAGAGAGATATCTTGCATTTTACAAAAAAATTGTGTCTGACCATGTTTAACAATCAAAGCATGATGACAATACAGGTGCAACACATAAGATTGTGTAAGTGAAGACCAAAATTATTGAAACACTTCTTAAACAATTGATTTGAATGCATCTTTATAAGACACTGTAACAACAGTGCAACAAAATCACACAAGAAAGGTATTGAGACAACAAACACCTTTAGCAAAATATTACAATTCTTGAGCTATGAATCAAATGAGAACTTTTATGCTTCCTTTTGAATTAGACTCTTCAACAATGACTTGTGAAAGACATTTCAAACTAAATATTTGTAGAGATGAAGGAACTAACATTCAACAATGTTTAGACTGATAAAAACTATCACAATCAAGAATCATTATGACATCAAAATAAAGAGACCATAAGGCAAAGAATTTTCTAAGTGGAAAACCCTCTTGGGTAGAAAAACCACTCCTAAACTACCTCACTGGCTTAACTTCAAAAACCACTGCTTACAATGCCTTACAGGCTAATTTTTGGGCACCAACTCTATTGCCTATATTACACCTACAGTTAAATCAGGCAGGATAATCAAGTGTTAGATCTTTAGAGGCCAAATGGAGCATTCAGCCTAGGGCCAAGGTCATGAATCTGATGCTAGGTCACAGGGAACTCAGTGAAGAAGCCTGCCTTGTTCAGGTTCGGCATGAAAATCTTCTAAGGACAGAGTCACCAAGATTCCAGGAGTGTCACGGTGAGTGGGGTTCGCCTATGGTTCCCTATAGGAAAGACATCACCCATCGTCCCGGTGACCAAGGGATTTTAGTTCGGCTGAGGTTCTTTTCTTCGGAGGGAGGTCTTGCCGAACGCATCGGGTCTCCCTGACAAGGCAAAGAAGGATCTTCTCGGCGTATGTCAACAGACTTCACCAAGAGGTCTTGCTGAAGACAGGAGGTCTCCTCAACTTAAAGAACCTTCGGTGTAACAAAGCATTCACCAAGATGTCCCGGTGATAAACAGGAGGTCTCCCCAGCAACAATATGGTTTTGGCATGAGAATGGCAGGGTTTCCCTGATCCATTTTTGAAATGTCTATGTTTCTTATCGGAAAGACATTTTAGATGTCTCACCCACAAATGAAATGGAACTAAGCAAAGCAAGTAAGCTTCGCTAGGAGGTCTTACCGAAGATGAAGGTCTCACCGACAATAGTTAATGAGGTGGAGTCGGCGAAAGGAAGCAAGCTTGGGGTGAGGTCTCTCCAACCACCAGATGTCTCCCTAAAGTAACGTAGCCCTTGATAAAAGGAATCAAGATTGGTGAGATGTCTCGCTGACATCAAAGGTTTTGCCGATAACAAGAGGAGTTCACCAAAAAATTTAAAGCTCGGCATAAGGTCTTGTCAAGGTAGTAAAGTCTCATCGAAGTGAAGCAGTTTTGGCCAAAGGATAGTGGTCTCGGCGAAATGTTTTTTCGACATGGAGAGGTCACGCCGACACCAAGGGGAGAGTAAACACATCACTGGGTAGGATGGAGGTATTGCCATAAGGTCTAGCTGACCGGAAAAGTATCCCCAACGCAAAGGAAAGAGGGCCCTCGGCATGACTAAGGGTTCTCGCAAAAATGTCTCAGTGATTATAAAAAGTCTCCCTGAAATGAAGAGCTCGGCAAAAGAAAAGGGGGCCTTGATATGTTTTCCTTCGGTAGGAGTCTCGCCAATCATGAAAGACTTTGCCAATAACATTGGATATCGGCGTAGGGTCATGCCGGAGCGGAGATGTCTCTCGGACAGGAAAAGTGGCGTGACTAAAGGTAAGGTCTTCCCGACTCTGATGTCTCACTAACAGCAAAGGAAACTCATGCTGAAAGGAAAGACCCTCACCAAAGCAAAGTGCCTTCGGTATGATATCTTCCTGACCGGCAGGAGTCTCAACGAAATGAAGTGAGCTCGGGTAGACAAAAGGAATTCGAAAAAAGATCTTAGTGACCCGTGGATGACCTATCAACTCGATATAGGATCTCAGCAAAGAATGCAAGGCTCGATGGAGCAAAATGCGTCGGGGTGACATCGGCAGACTGTGGCCAATATGGTTTGTAATATCAAGATCAAAGAGACTTCGGGAGGAGGTTGTACACTCAGTATGATGTCTTACCAACGAGCAATTGTCTTGGTGACCATTGAGGCAACTTTGGTATGAGTTTTGAAGGTCGATAAAGACTCTCATTGATATATCCATGTTGTGCCGATAATTTCAGATGACATAATCACATCGGTGAGACATTTCTAGTGTCTCGCTGAGATGCAATTATTTTCAAAAGAGTTTTGAGCACCCAAGGAGGTTGCCCAGGTTCACTCAACCAATCAGAGAGATCTGAGGGTAAACCATGGTAGTCTAAAGAACATCAATAGGATGAAGGGTGACGTGTATCTATTGCAAGCTTAGGGCATTCAAGGTGCAGCCGAAGTAGCTCAATAGGACACGATGGATCAAATGAATGTGGTAGCTACGAAATATCAGAAGGCTTCTATGAGGGTAACTCTTCACCGACACGCATAGCAATGACATGTAGGTTGTAGCATTAATTTCAATCAAAAGATCTAAGTATAGATCTTTCTAGGGCTGGATATTTTGTAAGCCCTAAGGGGCCGACACATTTTGATATATAAGGCTTTTTTGCCTTTTTTGTAGATAGTTCGAGTAATGCATTTAGAGGAGTTAGTGATTTTTAGCTATCCTTTCTCAACTGATGTATATTTTGTAACTCAATCAGAATTTGGAATAAAAAGCAAAGTTTACCTTGGAAGTTAGTGTTCATGTTTGTACTATCCTCATTTTTGTATCTTTCTTCTGATTATGCAAGTCTTTAACTGTGTTTTATAAATTTTGTACTTATATCTTAGAGCTGTGAAATTAATCTTTCCTTCCTGAGATGTGTATGTAGATCGAACCTTTTAAGATTGATGCATAAGTCTATAAGTTGTGTTGAGCACATAAAACATTTATAGTTAGGTTTCCCAGTGTATGTTCATCCTTTTTTCTTTTTCAGATTCCTCATGATTTCGGTGTATCACCTTAGATTTAAATCTTTAGTTTATGTATTCCTTCTTCCTTTTCCCCCACAAGAATCAGTAGTTAGGTGATACCAAAGGAAGTCAGCCTTCTCTGGAGGTTCACTCCAATCTCAGGTGACCCATAGCCTCAGAGTGATCCAATGTTTCACTAGAAAGCTTAGTTTTACAACTTTGCATCAGGGTGCATTTCTAGGTGACAATAGTTTTTGGCACGCTTGGTGGGACAAAAATTTCTTTTTAACTTCTGGTTTGGTATGCACCCAGTGAACTACAGGCCTCATACAAATAGTTTTGCATACCTGGCGACTCCACAAAGAGGAAGAACTCCAGAAATCAACGCCTTCTACAGTTTATCAAAAGAGTTTGAACGAGAAGCAGTTCAGGCCCTTTTGAATACTTGTAGCTATCACCACCAAGAGGACAAGGCAGAGTAGAGCAAAGGTGAGGAACAACAATCATCTATACTAGAAGAACCCAGTACACTCGTCCATCTGTAGGGTCTCATCTTGCTCCACCCACAAATCCACTTAGTATACCTCCAATGGCCACCCTAAGGAATCAACCCTTTGTAGCTTTCAATGGAGGGAGCCCCTTGAATCTGGCACAACATAATGGCATTCCAATGGCAGCCTTGAAGAGTTTTCCAACCTTCACGGGAGAAGATCAAACTACTCCAATTGAACACCTGCGAGATGTGGTTTCGTTATGTGGAGTTCATCACATAACCCAAGAGGACGTTGCAGTTAGATTATAAGCTGCTTCACTAAAGGGGAGAGTTGTGCAATGGTATAGGAGCATACCAATTAGTTGAATTGCTACATGCGACGAGTTTGGAGATAAGTTGCATAAGAAATTCCAAGATAGGTCTGATAACTTGTCTCTACTGGAGCAATTGACTATGATCAAGAGGGCTCCACAAGAGCAGATGAACGACTTCAACATCAGATTTCAAAGAACTTGGGATAGAATCCCTGCATCAGTGAGGCCACCTCCAAAGTAGACATTCCTATACTTTTTGAGAGCTTTGAATAGTGACATAGCTGCCATGATACAGTCAATGGGAGGAGTGTCTTTACCAAATGCCTTTGAAATAGCTATCAAAGTTGAAAACAACTTAATACAAGCTGGTAAGCTTGCTCCTAGGCCACCAATGCCAATAATCCTAGAGATTCATGCAAAAATTCCTTTGTAGATACCTCCTTTCACACCTCTACTAGTTGTACCAATGCTGCTAGCTGTTGTTCCAGTTGTTGTAACACAAGAAAAAGTTGTTTCTAGTTCTCCAAATGAGTTATAGGAGATCAAAAGTCTTTTACAAACTTTTGGTAACAAGTTGTTGAACCTGGAAAAGCAACAGACCTATTCTAGGCCTTATCAACAGCAGAATCAGGCCTCAAGTTAGCCTTTTCAAGGTCAGCAACAACAATTCCAAGGGAATAGACAGCAGTATTAGGGCAATTATCAGGGCCCAAGATAGAGTGTGAATACAAGGCCTTTTTAGGCCTATGCTCTAGCACCTGTTAGTGCAGTCAAAGACCTGGTCCCTATCCAAAATAATTTAGTAGCAGACTATGAATGGTGCTACCCTTGCAACTAGCCCCACAATTAGGCCAATTTCTCAAATGGACTAATCAATCAGGAACTTATGGTACATAATGCTTCAATTTTGCAGCAGGGTGCAAACAATGATACATCTTCACAACACCAGGACCAATTTAGCAATGATACAACCTTGCTTAACTGGCAAGGTCAAGAGTTCTGTAGGTTGAATGAAGATAGTTCTCTAGTTGTAGCTAACACCAGGGTAAAGAAGAGAGCTTTTGAGCTTAGTCAAGCGGCTGACAAGGGAAGGGCAGCAACTGCAGAACCATCTACATCTAGAGTGGCTCCTGTTTGGCAAAGAAATCAGCAACTTCCAGACAAGGAGCAATCACACCCGCAAGTTGATCATACTAGTATAAAGGTACATCCTAAAGTGAATCCAATTGTACCTTATAATATCCTTGATAGTATGAAAAAAATGAATGTTACAATGTCCATGTGGGACTCACTATGCATCCCAGGTCAAAAGGATATGTTATAGTTAGCCCTGTCAAGTTTGAAAATGTTTGATGAATCTGAGCCCCCAATAGGTCAAGTTAGAGCTGTGTTAACAATTAATTCTCAGGGAAATGATTAGCAACCTTGCATAGAGACTGAAAAAGGAGTTAAACCACCCCCTTTCTATGTGTCAGTGATTATTGGCAATAAATTAGTCCATAACTGTATGGTAGATAGTGGAGCTAGCAGCTCCATTATGCCAAAATAGATTGCTGACAAACTTGGACTAAAATACCAGCCTTTAGAGAAGGGAGTGATCCAATTGGATGGTACTTCAGTTAATACTTTGGGTATTATCAAGGATTTAAATCTCACCCTCCATGCTTGACCAAAATTTTCAGTCCCTCAAGACATATGTGTCATAGATCTTCCACCTTTCTTTTCCTTGTGTTTATCTAGACTTTACAACCAAGATAGGTGGTTATGTATCAGCTGATTGGTCACATATGTTATTTAGAACAAGATATGGAACCAAGGTTACCATTAAATTTGAGAGATTGGCTAAAGATCACATTGAGCCATATAACCCAAGTCCCTTTAATGTTGTTCCTACTGCTGCATACACAAATTGTGTCATTCTTTCTGACAATGAGCTAGCTATTGCTCAAGAACTCCAATCAGAAGCTATTCTTGATGTGCTACTGCATGAATGGGTGGTTGAGAATGTATGGGACAATCCTGGTGACCTCATTCAAGATGCTGGTATGGGCAACTATATCATTCTTGAGCCTGACATAGAGATTCCAAACTTGTAGAAAGATGCAGATCACTCATTTCAACCACTGAATGGACTTTGGGAGATGTTCTTCGATGGTTCAAGAAGTAGAATGGGGCAGGAGGAGGTGTAATGTTAATTTCTCCACAAGGTGATAGGTACTACTCTGCATTCCATTTTTCTTTTGCATGCTCCAATAATACTGCTGAATATGAGGGCCTTGTTCAAGGTATAGAGTGGGCAAGGAAGAGAGGAATAACCAACTTGAAATTCCATGGGGATAGTGAATTAATTGTTAATCAAGTAAGGGGCCTGAATGTTGCTAAAAATGACACATTAAAGTCTTATAGGAATAGAGTGTGGAACATGCTCAAAGATTTTGATGCCTTTAACTTAGTGTCTATCCCAAGAAATCAGAACAAGCATGCTGATAGGCTTGCAGCCATTGGAACATAGTTTGATATTCCAAATGATATCAGAAAAGAGAAAGTGCAGCAGTATGTGAAGGTCGTAGTCAGACCCTCAATTCCTAACAACAACATTCACTAGAAAGTCTTTGACAGTGATGAGCAGATCCTTTCCTTCTTGCTCGAAGAAGATCAGTTCTCCATGGTGAATCAAGCAAAACTCAAGCAGCAATATGGTGATCAAATCATACAGCTAAAGACAAATAAATTACCCAAAGGCCTTGTTACCTTAGAGTCAATTTTCAGTACTGATGATCAGCTTAAAAAGGGTAGAGATGGCTTGCAAATCAAAGAAGAACACTATGAAGAGTTGGAGATTTTCAAAGGTAAACTTCTTAAGATAGGAAAACTTTGTTCACCTGAAGATAAACAAGCTTTTGTTGCTTTGTGCCAAGAATTTCATGATGTATTTGCTTGAGAATATTTAGATTTGAAAGGATTTGATCCCCATATTGCTCAGCATACAATTGAATTAGAACCTAATGCCAAGCCAATAAGGCAAAAACAAAGGCCCTTGAATCCCAAGCTTGAGCCCTTAATGATTAAAGAGCTGACCAAATTAGTTGAAGGGGGTATTGTCTTTCCTATTAAGCATACTTCATGGGTTTCTAACCTTGTACCGGTTAGGAAGAAAAGTGGTGAGATAAGACTTTGCATAGATTTTAGGGACCTTAACCGGTCATCTTTGAAAGACCACTACCCGCTGCCCTCCATGGAACGAATCTTGCAAGAGGTTGTTGGTTCTGAAAGATTTTCCTTATTGGATGGTTTTTCTGGCTATAACCAAGTGCTGGTTAAAGAAGAAGATCAGTTCAAAACTACTTTTACAACTAAGTGGGGTACCATGGCATACAAAAGGATGCCTTTTGGTTTTTCCAATGCTGGTGCCACATTTCAAAGGGCCATGGACATGGCATTTCAAAATTTTATCAACAAGATTATACTGATTTACCTAGATGATATTATAGTATATTCCAAGAATGCTGATGAACATGTGTCACATCTTAGGCAAGTTTTTGAAAAATGCAGAGAGTTTGGGATCTCTCTCAATCCAAAGAAGAGTATCTTTGCTATTCATGAAGGGAAATTATTAGGACACATAGTGTCAAAGCAAGGAATTACTATTGATCCTGAGAGAGTCAAAGCCATACTTGAGTTGAAGGGTCTACAAAGCTTTCTCGGCTAGATCAACTTTCTAAGAAGGTTCATCCCTGATGTTGCGAACCTGTTACAGCCTTTGACAACCATGTTAAAGAAGAATACAGTTTTCAGTTAGGCAAAAGACGCCAAGAATAGTTTTGAAAAGGTCAAAGAGGCCTTAGCAGCAGCTCTTACGTTGGTAAATCCCAATTTTTCTAAATATTTTTATTTGTATGCTTATGGTAGCACAAGTAACATCTCTGCAATATTGGTTCAAAAAAATGAAGAGAATTTAGAACAACCAATAGCCTTTTTCAGTCAAGGATTGGTTGATTATGAACAAAAGTACTCCTTTGTAGAGAGGCATGTTCTTGCTGTTATCAGAAGCTTGAAGAAATTCAAGCCTTTGATCTCTCATAATAAAATTCATGTCATGGTGGCACACTCAAGTGTGAAGGAATTCTTATTGAATAAAGATCTGAATGAAAAAAGAGTAGGATGGATCACTAAGGTCATGGAATACGACGTAGATATCAAGATCACTAAATTGGTTAGAGGCAGAGGTCTTTGTGAACAACTTGCTACTGGGTCAAGCATCGGAAGTGAACTAGAAAAGGATGTTATCCTTGCCAATACAAATGAGTTTCAGAATGCTCAAGATGATATGCCTATGGGGACAACCAATTGGGTTCAAGATATGACCCATTTCTTACAGACTGGTGAATGTCCATATGGTTTGAATAGAGCTAAAAGAAGATACTTTAGATTCTAGTCCATACCATATGTGATGGTAAATAATGTTCTCTTCAAAAAGGATCTGAACGGTGTCCTATTAAGATGCATTCACAGTGATTAGGTTGAAAAGGTGCTTCAGGAGTTTCATAATGGAGCTGCAGGAGGTCACTTTGCCTCTAGAACTACTGTTTGGAAAATCATGAGAGCTGGTTACTACTGGCCCAGCCTATTCAAGGATGCATATTCCTGGTCAAGAAAGTGTGTCAAATGCACTCTATTTTCAGGAAAGGAAAATTTTCCAGCTATGCCCCTGCATCCAATTCAAGTGGAGCAGCCCTTCATGAGATGGGGCATTGATTTCATTGGACCAATAAATCCACCTTCCAATACTGGTCACAAGTGGGTGCTCACAGCTACAGACTATTTCAAGAGGTGGACTGAAGCAATAGCTTTGAAAGAAGTAAAGGAGTCTTCAGTTTTGAGCTTCTATGAAGATATAGTCACCAGATTTGGAGTTCCTGACTCCATTATATTTGACAATGCTCTTGCATTCATGGGTCTAAGAGTAACTAATTGGGCCGTTAAGCATGGCATTCACTTGAATACATCCTCAAATTATTACCCCTAGGGTAATGGTTTAGCTGAAAGCACAAATAAGAATCTCATCAGGATCATTAAAAGAACCATAGAGGATAATCAAAGGACCTGGCGCATCAGTTTAAATAATGCACTTTGGGCAGATAGAGTGACCCATAAGAGGTCTCTTGGCAATTCACCATATATGTTGGTCTATGGCAAAGAGGCAAGATTGCCCCTATCTGTGGAGCTTCCAGCTCTAGACATTGTTCACCAGTTGGAGATGCTTGAGGGACAGGACCCAATGTCTGTAAGGTATGAAGAGCTCATGGAGCTCAAAGAATCAAGGGACGGAGCGATGAAAACTTTGGAGTATCATCAGCTCCAGACAAAGAAAACATTTGACAAAAGGGCGACAACAAAGTCTTTTAAGGAGGGAGACCTCGTGCTCAGGTGGGACGTTCTTAAAGGCAGACCTAGTCATCACACTAAGTTTGACAATATGTGGACTGGTCCATTTATTGTCATAGGCTGCAAGGAACACAATGCTTATCAACTAGCTACAATAGGAGGGGAAGTACTTCCTATCCCAGTTAATGGGATACACCTTAAGCCCTTTTTTCAAGTCTAATGGAGTTCCTCTTTTGTATATATTAGTTAGGTGTTATGTTTTCAATAAGTGCTTTTGCACTGTGGCTCATTTGTTTTTCTATTGTTTTCCCTTTCCCTGGGTGTTGTTTTACCGCAGTAAATAGTTCTTCTCCTTTTCTCTTGTTTTTGTCGTTTTGGCAATCTGTTGTGTTCTATAAGTCTCATGCGAATTGCAACCATGTGCCGACTGATGTTTTTATTTGTTCTCTGAGTTTTCTAATGACTCCATACCCAATGGAAAAATTGTAGCTACTGGTTCTCATGTTTAGTAGGCAAACATCCTGCAAAGGTCGCCAGAATTGTTGCCTATATTTCACCTACAATTAAATCAGGCAGGATAATCAGGTGTTAGATCTTCAGAGGCCAAATGGAGCATTCGACCTAGGGCCAAAGTCATGAATCTGATGCTAGGTCACAAGGAACTTAGTGAAGAAGCCTGCCTTGTTCAGGTTCGGCATGAAAATATTCTAAGGACAGAGTCACCAAGACTCCAGGAGTCTCATGGCGAGTGGGGTTCGCCTATGGTTCCCTATCGGCAAGACATCGCCCATCGTCCCAGCAACCAAGGGATTTTAGTTCGGCTGAGGTTCTTTTCTTCAGAGGGAGGTCTTGTCAAACGCATCAAGTCTCCCCGACAAGGCAAAGCAGGATCTTCTCGGCATATGTCAACAGACTTCGCCAAGAAGTCTTACCGAAGACAGGAGGTCTCCCCGACTTAAAGAACCTTTGGCATAACAAAGCATTCACCAAGATGTCCTGGCGATAAACAGGAGGTCTCCCTGGCAAGAATAAGGTTTCGACGTGAGAATGGTAGGGTTTCCCCGATCCATTTTTGAAATGTCCGTGTTGTCTATTGCCAAGACATTTCAGTTATCTCACCGACAAATGAAATGGAGCTCGGCAAAGCAAGTAAGCTTAGCTAGGAGGTCTTACTGAAGATGAAGGTCTCACAGACAATAGTTCATGAGGTGGCATCAGTGAAAGGAAGCAAGCTCGGGGTGAGGTCTCTCCAACCACCAGATGTCTCCCCAAAGTAACGTAGCCCTAGGTATAAGGAATCAAGATCGGCGAGATGTCTCGCCGACATCAAAGGTTTTGCCGATAACAAGAGGAGTTCGCCAAAAGTTTTAAAGCTTGACATAAGGTCTTGCTGAGGTAGTAAATTCTCATCGAAGTGAAGCAGTTTCGGCCAAAGGATAGTGGTCTCAGAAAAATGTTTTTCCGAGATGGAGAGGTCACGCTGACACCAAGGGGAGAGTAAACACATCACCGAGCAGGATGGAGGCTATCGCTGTAAGGTCTGGCCAACTGGAAAAGTCTCCTTGATGCAAAGGAAAGAGGGCCCTCGGCATGACTAAGGGTTCTCGCCAAAATGTCTCGGTGATTATAAAAAGTCTCCCCGAAATGAAGAGCTCAGCAAAAGCAAAGGGGGCCTTGATATGTTTTCCTTCGGTAGGAGTCTCGCCGATCACGAAAGACTTCACCGAGAACATTGGATATTGGCGTAGGTTCATGCAGAAGCAGAGATGTCTCCCTGACAGGAAAAGTGGGGTCACTAAAGGTAAGGTCTTCCCGACTTCGATGTCTCGCCGACAACAAAGGAAACTCATGCCGAAAGGAAAGACCCTCACCAAAGCAAAGTGCCTTCGGTATGATATCTTCTCGACTAGCAGGAGTCTCAGCAAAATGAAGTGAGCTCGGGCAGACAAAAGGAATTCAGCAAAAGGTCTTAGCGACCCGTGGATGTCCTACCGACTCAATATAGGATCTTAGGAAAGAATGCAGGGCTCGATGGAGCAAAATGCATCGGGGTGACATCGGCAGACTATGGCCGATATGGTTTGTAATATCAAGATCGAAGAGACTTCGGGAGGAGGTTGTACACTCGGTATGATGTCTTACCGATGAGCGATTGTCTTTGTGACCACTGAGGCAACTTCGGTATGAGTTCTAAAGCTTGATAAAGACTCTCATCGATATATCCATGCTGTGCCGATAATTTCAGATGAGATAATCGCATCGGCGAGACATTTCTAGTGTCTTGCCGAGATGCAATTCTTTTCAAAAGAGTTTTGGCCACCCAAGGAGGTTGTGCAGGTTCACTCAACCAATCAGAGAGATCTGAGGGTAAACCGTGGTAGTCTAAAGAACATCAATAGTATGAAGGGCAATGTGTATCTGTTGCAAGCTAAGGGCATTCAAGGTACAGCCGAAGTAGCTCAATAGGACATGATGGATCAAATGAATGCAGTAGCTGTGAAATATCATAAGGCTTCTATGAGGGTAACTCTTCACCGACACGCATAGCAAGGACACGTTGGCTGGAGCATTAATTTCAATCAAAAGATCTGAGTATAGATCTTTCCAGTGCTGGATATTTTGTAAGCCCTAAGGGGCCGACACATTTTGATATATAAGGCTTTTTTTCCTTTTTTGTAGATGGTTCGAGTAATGCATTCATAGGAGTTAGTGATTTTTAGCTATCCTTCCTCAACTGATGTATATTTTGTAACTCAATTGGAATCTGGAATAAAAAATAGAGTTTACCTTGGAAGCTAGTGTTCATGTTTGTACTGTCCTCATTTCTGTATCTTTCTTCTGATTAGCAAGTCTTTAACTGTGTTTTATAAATTTTGCACTTATATCTTAGAGCTATGAAATTAATCTTCCTTCCTGAGATGTGTATGTAGATCAAACCTTTTAAGATTGATGCATAAGTCTATAAGAAGTCGTGTTGAGTGCATAAAAAATTTACAGTTAGGTTTCCCAGTGTGTGTTCATCCTATTTTCTTTTTCAGATTTCCTCATCATTTCAGTGTATCACCTTAGATTTAAATCTTTAGTTTATGTATTCCTTCTTCCTTTTTCCCCAAAAGAATCAGTAGTGTAGACATGCAAAACTAACATTCTGCATTTGATCAGGATCATTTATCAACCGAACTATATGTCGCATTAGATCCATTCATCACCTTCATCCATTCATTTAAATAACCTCATTGCCTAAGGTTATTTATTTAAAAATCAAATAAGCATTATCATCAATCTTTTAAATAAATCAAAAATCCATTTAAATCAAATCTTAAATTATATTCCATCATTTTCTGATTTAAATAAATCAATTATCAAAGTCTTGAAAGTCAAATCATCTAATCAACATTAAATCAGCATAACCATCATCTAATCCTGATCTAATGCTAATCCCATCCCACTTGCATTATCTAGATCTAGCCACTTGCACAATAAATCAATTTTATTGATTAATTAAAACCTCATTTTCCCTCAACATGACAAGTCAAACATGGCATTTATTGCTCTTTTTTCTTGTCCCCCTCTCAAAATTTATTGCAAATTTGAATTCAAAATTTCCCCCTCTTGGGCACTCTTCCCAAATCTTGCACATCCATTGACCACTCACCATTTGACAAGTGTCCTTCTTTCATTGGTAGAATCTTTAGTCCCA
>VDFB02387078.1:19937-40810 GCA_007258455.2 Sequoia sempervirens
ACGCCTATTTGCCAGGTTTTCGCTGAAGTAACCATTTTTTCAAGACTTTTTCTAATTTTTTGGATTGTTTGGTTCTATACCTTGAAACAATTAGGCATAAAACTTTTTGAGATGGGAGCTATTCATGGGCTCCTGCAAAGGTTCCCCTTTGGGTGTTGATAGCTGATATGCCCCTGATTTATAGCTTGCTATGATGATGAAAGGCCCTAACCAATTGGGTTCGAACTTGCCTTTGCTGCTGGGATTTGGGACATTCTTCTGATTTTCTTTTAAGACTAGTTCTCCGACTTGGAAATTCCTGCTTCTGATCCTCTTGTTGTAGCTTCGTTTGAGTCTATTTTGATAGACATGTAAATGATTCAAAGCTTTGATCCTTCTCTCATCCAGTAACTCCAGCTCGTTTAGTCTTGAGACCTGATATTCTTCATCAATGATGAGATTTTGCAGTGATATTATGAGGGATGGGAGCTTGATCTCAATGGGGAGTATGGCTTCTGATCCATAAACCAAGGAGAAGGGGGTGGCGCCAGTGGGTGTGCGGATGCTGGTTCGATAAGCCCAGAGGGCGGGATTAAGCTGTAAGTGCCAGTCATGACCTGTGTCATTCACTGTTTTCTTGAGGATTTTGAGGATGGTTTTATTTGTGGCTTCTGCTTGGCCATTGCCTTGGGGATAGTATGGGGTGGAGAAGCGATGTTGGATTTTGAATTTTTCGCACAAGTCGCGAACCTCCTGGTTCTTGAAGGGTGTCCCATTATCTGAGATAATGGCTTGTGGGACACCATAACGACAGATGAGATAGTTCAGGATGAATTTTAAGATCTGCTTTCCAGTGACATAGGTCATGGGTATGGCTTCCACCCACTTTGTGAAGTACTCAGTTGCAGTTATAATGAATTTGTGGCCATTGGACGAGGTGGGTGAGATTTTCCCAATGAGGTCGAGTCCCCACTGTGAGAAGGGCCATGGTGCGGATAACGGTGAAGCTCTGAGAGCCGAGCATGGATGAGGTCCCATGTCGGCCGAGCATTGTAAACACCTTTAGCATGATCATGCTACTTTCTCTTTCCATCGTAGGCTGAATACCTCTCCTAAAATTTCGCCATAGCTTAGCTTATGGTTATCCCACTCGAGTGTGAGCCACAAATACCGTTATGAACCTCGGTTAGAGCTGTTAATGCCTCCTCAGCATTCAGACAATGTAGTAAGGTACCCTCTATGCTTCTACGGTATAAGGTATCACCTAGGATGACAAATCTAGATGCTTTTTGATGAAGGTTTGTTTTAGGCTCGATGGTAGGTCAGCGGGTAAGACTCCTATTTGAAGATATGTATATATGTCATGATACCAAGGATCGCCAGACTAATGATTTCTACACACATTCCGGATTCTCCGTACTCAATGTGGAACAACAAGATGCCTGCATCGCACTATATTTCGCATCGCCAGAGGGATGTCTAATAGAGACCCAATTGTAGCCATGGCGTCTACTGCTCTGTTGTTGGTTCTTGGAATCTGCTCGAATGTTATGTCAATGAAGGATTCCTTTAAAGTCTCCACCAATTTCTTGTATGGAGTGAGCTTGTCATCCTTAGTCTAATATTCATTATTGACCTAATTTATGATCACCAGGAGTCAGCTATGGACTTTTGGAGGAGCTTTCATGGATATTCCCATTTTGCACTCGCTATTTTGAGACCTAGTCAAAGCCTCGTATTCTGCTATGTTGTTTGTGCAAGGGAATGCTAGTTTGTATGACCTTGGTATGCAGTCCCCTTGGGGTGTGATGAAAAAGATACCAACTCCTGATCCGTGTTGTGTGTATGAGTCGTCGAAGTATAATTTCCAGTGATCGGCTACATTGAGGTTAAAGATGGATTCGTCTGGAAATTCAAATACAAGAGGATTCTCAGAATATATGGGTGCTTCTGCTAGTTGATCTGCAATAACTTGACCTTTAATGGCTTTTCTTTCCACATACTCGATGTCATATTCGATAATATCATGACCCATTTTTCCATTCTCCGCTTAACATTGCCTTGGATAAGAGATACTTGAGGGGATCAATTTTGCAATGAGCTTCTATCTGTTCCGCCATTGTCCCGCTGATATAGTAGATGGCCCTCTCGCTCCATTTTCATCATGTTGAGCAAGAAGAGCTCCTAGGTCAGCTGTTGTTGCTAACACATATAAGATCAATGGCTTTCTCGGGATAGGTGGCATTAACACAGGAGGTGTCAGTAGATATTCCTTTATTTTTTTGAATGCCTCTTCGCACTTTGTATCCCATTTGTATGATACCCCCTTGTGGACAAGGTGCAAATATGGGTTTTGCTTGTCTGCCAGTTGTGCTATGAACCTTCTAATGGATTGAAGTCATCCCTGGAGGCCTCTCAGTTGCTTTAAGTTCCTTGGTGCTTCCGTCTCAAGGATTGCTTTGACTTTTGCTGGATCTACCTCAATACCCCTCATGGAGACTATGTATCCTAGTAGTTTACCTGATTGTACACCGAAGACACACTTCTTGGGATTTAGTCTAACCTTGTATTCCTCCAATCTGTCAAAGATAGCACTTAGGGTTGCTATATGATCTTGTCTTTTTCTTGATTTTGCTAGGATGTCATCGACATAGTCTTCAACTGTTTTGTGAATCATATCATGAAATATCAGTGTCATGGCCCTTTGATAGGTTGCTCCTGCGTTCTTGAGACCAAATGGCATCATGTTCCAGCAATAGGTCCCCCATGGACAAGTGAAAGTCGTCTTGTGTTGGTCTTCTTTTGCTATCATGATCTGGTTGTATCCTGAACATCTGTCCATAAGTGATAGCATCTCATGCCCTACTGTCATGTCTACTATCATGTCGATGTTAGGAAGTGGAAAGTCATCCTTGGGACATGCTTTGTTCAAATCTCTGAAATCCATGCAGATTCTAATAGCTCCGTCAGGTTTTGAAACAGGTACCAAGTTTGACACCCATTCTGCATAATCAATTGGTCAGATAAATCCTACATCTAATAGCTTTTTGAGCTCCATTTTGACTAACAAAGCAATTTGAGGATGCATTTTTCGAAGCTTCTGTTTGACAAGTTTTGCATCTAGATACACTGCTAGGTGGTGGACCATAGTATTTGGATCAAGTCCTAGCATATCCGCATAACTCCATGCGAAGTTTATTTGTCTTTCCCTTAGGAATGCTGCTAGGAGTTATTGCTCCTTTGATAATAGTGATTCCGCATAGAATGTGATATGCGTGGTCTCTTTTGTTCCTGCTGACTGGTTGCATTTTTCGCCAAGATCACACTTCTCTTGATGAATAGCTCTTAGGGGAAGATTGAATCCTTCATCCTCAGGCGCCTCAGAGAGGTTTTCACCATTGGATATGTCCTTTATTTTTACTATTTTCTTGTCAGAGAGTGCCATGGTGTGGTTTTCACTCAAGGACTTAGATATGATTCTTAGTTTCTCACTTTTGCGACTGAAGGATTCAATCGTTTCCCCGTAGTATGCGTGTGTGTCCAATTCCATTATGAATCCTGCCTTGTGATCTCCATCTGGAATGTTATCCCTCAACCCCATGAATTCTGAGAGTGCTTCATCATTTTCGAATGTATCGAGAACTGGTGGTCCTCGTTGGTCATAGTCGATCAGTTGGGGGTAGACTAAGCGGATCTCATGATTTTGCGTATTTGGTTCAAAGGATATGGTACTAATCATACACAGAGTGGTATCTTCGAATAACCTAGGGATATTGGATATGATATCTTCGTCATCGCTACTAATATAGGGCTCAGTGATAAAATTATGTGTGTCCTACCTGTGACTATTGGTGAGTGTAGTTGTACTATTACCAGCTGTGGAGAAACATTAGCCACTCTAACCAGAGGACTTCGGCCACGTATGGTTATTCTCGGAGTGGCACATCCAAGACCAAGATTTGTTATGGGTCGCATCTCCGGCATGATAGGTATTATGAGGCCATTGTCATTTTGTCCCAATCTCTGGTTTCGGTCATAGCCCATTGCAAGCATCATGTGTAGGCCTCTGCTTCTTTCATCCATTGGTAATTCAGGTGTCAGTCTTTCATCTCGATACAACATGTTTGATGGATCTGCTTCAATTACCTCATGGCCAAGGTCTCCCCACCTTGTGAATTCGGGATAATTTTGAGGATAGGTTTGACATGTGGGGGCTTGATTTTCTTGTGGGTGTCCTCGTGATCTAGGAGATTGTGGTAACTCTCCTATCACAAAATCATTGTTAGGGAGTCTATAACTTCCACAACCATCCTCTTGGATGATGAGCTTGATATCAGATATGGTGGGAATGGTGGGTGTCTCTGTCGCAGAAGTGGACGTGAGAGTGGTAGGATCGATGTATGATGTGGATGGGCCTTCATCATTTTTCGGCACTTGGGGGATTTTGTAATATTTGGCTTCAAGGTTCTTGCAGTATAAAAACGGCTCAGGATCTCCATGGATAGTAACCTCTTGTCCTTTATGTGTAAATTTTACACATTGGTGGAAGGTTGATGCTACGGCTTTCATTGCATGGATCCATGGGCGTCCCAGGAGAATATTGTATGGTAAGTCGAGGTCCAGGACCTGACAGGTGGTTTCCATAAGCGTTGGCCCTACTTGGATAGGGAGCTTAATTGTGCCCTATGACACTCTTTCTTGGTCATCATATGCTCTGATTGTGATGCCCTTCCCTTTATCAATGGAATCTTCTGATATCTTTAACTGCTTGATGAAACTAAAAGAACAGATGTTCAAACCTGCACCTCCATCCACCAGGACCCTTTTGATTGTGCTTTTGTTCACAATGACCTCCAAGTGAAGTGCGCAATTGTGAGATGGTTGGGCGGGAAAATCTTGGTCAAAAAACATAAGTAGATTAGGTGTTATGATGTTTTCGACCATAGCTTGGAATTGTTCTGCATCAAGATATGTGGGGACGGTGGATGAGGCTAATGCTTCTTCGAGGATCTTTTTATGGGCCGATAACATTTTTAACAACTCCATGATGGAGATGTGTGCTAGCATTCTCTTGAGTTGGTCTACAACATTGTAGCTATACGGAACAGCTCTTGATGAAGGGACTCTATTGGGTTGGGATGATCCTGCGATGGTGACTTTTCTGCCTCTTGTGGTGACTCCACAGTCTTCAACATGGGTGCCTTTGATGGTGATGACCATGCAATTTTCATTGAGGTTGGAAACAACTATCTCGTATACATGATTTATACTACCTTTTCCTTTATCCTTGTTATTCCCTTTGTTGCCATGATTCGGCATCGGATTCCTATAGATTTTAAGATCCTGATTCCTAGTAGGTGCTTCCACATTTATGATTCTTTTGTCGATGAGATCTTGGATGATGTTCTTGAGTCTCATACAGTTATTTGTGGTGTGGCCTTTGATTTTGTGGAATTCACACTGTTGATTTTCATTGTACCAAGGAGGTTTGACATCAGGTTCTTGATAATTTTCAAATGTAGGAGCTTGAATGAGTTTTTCGTCGATTAGCTTTTTCATGATGTCTTCAAGTGGTTCCCCCAAAGTAGTGTATTTTCGTTTGGGATATGTTTTGTGTTGAGGTGGTCCTCTTTGGTTGTTGACATTATTGATGGTGGGATTATTGTTGGGTTGATATGTTGTGTGATGAGTGTTTTGGCGTTGTGGTTGGATTTGCGGTGCGGGTGTATTTTGGCATGGACCACTAATGACCACCTTGGCATCGATGATGCCATCATTAGTGATGTTCTTGTTTCTCGCCCATGTACAAGGTTTATCATTGTAATTTGATGGTGGGCGATTGTTTTGTGATTCATGATATGATGTTGATTCGATGGGTTGGGTTGCAAGGGCTCTTTCGATGCTAAGCACCTTGGAGATTAGTTGATCATAGGTGGTGATTCCCTGAACCTTGAGGTGGAATGACAAGCGGCTTTCAAGGTTGGTAATGATTATGCAGACTTGTTGCTCTTCTGGCATGGTCCATTTGCTCCGATTGGCCTTGGATCGCTATCGTTGAAGAAATGAAGTGAAAGATTCATTCTTTCCTTGTTTCAGAGCGTAGAGTTCTTCGAGACTAACATCCATTGTAATGTTACATGCATAGTTTCTAATGAATGCATCTCTAATTTCTTCGAATGTCCTAATGCCTGAAGGTAAGTGAGAGAACCATTCTATAGAATCTCCTGCTAAGCTCCTAGGGAATAGCTACATCAAATAAGTATCGTCATATGCAACTTCCATATAATGAACCTGGAATTCCCTGATGTGATCTTCAGGGTTTCCCATCCCTCGATATTTGTCAAATTTAGGGATCTCAAATCCCTTAGGGAATGGTTTCATGTCTAGGCTCCTATCAAATGGATAGGGACAATAAGTTAAGCTCGGCGCTTTTGTTGTTTGCCCCGATTGAAGATCGAAAGCAATTTGCCAGAGAGCAACTTGACCAGGTCTTCACATCATCTCGGCGGGATTAGGGTGGGATGAACGTGTTTCGCGCTGCAATCGCGTGGCTTGGATGGGTGGGCTGGCTTGGTGCAATTGGTTCAATTCGTATCGGCATGTTGTGGCAGGCCGGCAGGCTTCTACTTGCTTTTGGATGAACAATGCTTGTTGTTGCCTTTGGTTGTCGCTAAGGCCAGGGATTCTTTTGCCTTGTTGTTGCACTTGTTGCTGTTCCAACAACGCTTTGTTGTTCCTCAGCTTCGGCCAAGGGCTGGTTGGTTCTAAATCAACGCTTTGTTGTCTCTATCATTCTTGTTCCACAATGTTTGTTGTTGGCTGCCACCTTTGTTGCTTCTGTTGTTCTTGATATTGCTTAATGCTTGTTGGTATGCTTGCAATTGCACTGCTTGTGCAAGAAGTTGTGCTTGTGCTTGTGCTTGTTGTGCTTGTGCTTGAGCTTGTGCTTGGGCTTGCACTTGTGCGGCTTGTTGTTGCAATAATAGTTGTGCTTGAGTGACCCTTTGTGCTTGTAATGCTTGTGCGGCTTGGGCAGCTTGAGCGGCTTGTTGTTGTTGTTGTTTTTTTTGTAATAACGCTTGAGCTTGTTGCGCTTGTATTGCAGCTTGTGCAGCTTGAGTGGCTTGTTGCACAACTTTTTGTTTTTGCACTTGTTGATAGCCTCTTTGGAAAGCAACTTGCAATGTTGCATCGAATTGGTTTGATGTGGTGAATGTTGGTGGTGGTGGGTGTGGTGGTGGATTTGGAATGGCGTTTGTGGTGGTGGTGAATGGTGATGTTGTGTTGATTATTTGGTTGGTGGATGGTGTTGTCATGTTGATTGCGTGATTGGTGGATGGTGTCATTGATGTGGTAAGTGGCATCATTGATGTGATTGGCCCTTGAGAGGCCATGCTTTGCAATGTTGTGGGGATGTTTGATGATGTTGCCATTGGTTGTGTGTTTGTCATTTGTTGTTGTGATGTCAACAATAATCTTTGAGCATTTGGCAAAACGTTTTGATTGATGATTGGGATAGTGTTTTGATTGATACTTGGTAGGGGAGGCAACCCCAAGCCAAGGAGTGGTGTGGATGATAATGGTAGTGGTGGGATAGGTGGAAATGTGAGGGGGGTGAATCTTTGCGAGAGTGTTGTGGTGTTGAACATGCCCCCTGGTCCGAACATGTCTCTCTCCTCTTGCGAATTTGTGAGAAGAGGTGTTTGTGGTGCTCCGTGAAAAGATGTTGATGATAAGTCATAATGTGAAGTGAGAGGAACATTTTGGTGTAATGGATTATGGAGGATGTTTTGTTCCACTGTGGTGTTTGCGTCCAAGTTTTGGTTATTTACAAGGGGATGTGATTGAAGTTCATTGAGGAATGTGTTTCCCTTGTTGACATTTGGTTGAGTTGGAGCAATCGATGTCGTGATTTTTGGAATATTTTGCGTGACATTTTGGGATGGAGGTGTAGATGAAATGGGAATGGTGGATGAGATTGGTGGAAAAGATGTCTCTCCTATGGTGCTCACATCAAAATCCGAAGGCAACTTGGCTCCTTGCTTTGCTAGTTCAAGCATGTACAACGAAGGGTTAAGTCTCATCATGATGTTGATGATTCTATGGTTGTCCATATTTTGGAGCATTTCAGCTATTTCTTCATGAGACATTCCAAAGGTGAGGTCCTCCCCTTGATTTTCTTCTTGCGGGTTTTGTGATGATGAGGGGACCAATGGATTGCTTGATTCTACAAGATTCATTTATGTGTTTGTTTGGCTAAGGTCACTTGAAGTGGGAGTTTCTTTGTGGGCTTCCATACTCTTCTTGTATTGAGATCTCGTTTGAACCATAAAACAAGGATCAATCTTCGAGAATATGGGAGACGAATCTCTTGATTCCTTGGATTAATCTCTATTTTATGTCCCAAAGTGAAAGTTTTAGGATGCTTTTTTTAGGATCAAATGTGATGATGATAAGATGGTGATGTTTAAAGATGGATGTTATGGATGTTTTGACTTTTTGATAGATCTTGAATGAAATATTAGGCTTTGGATTTTTTGATTGGTTTGATTTTTGGATTTTGAGACTTTGTCCTTGATCTTGATTTGGATTTTTATTTTGATTTTAAACAAAAAGACCCTAAGATGTTTGATAATGATCTAAAGGATAGTTGTGTTCAAAGGATGATGATTTGGATATGTGTGAGGAGAAGGATGCATCTACCCACACCTACCCAAACAAGGTGATTGTTTCACTAAGTATATGAGAAGGATTCATCTACATACACTAAGCTAGACAAGATGTTTTGGATGACTTTGACTAAGGATATGCAAAAGGATGCATTTACATATTCCTAGCCAAAGGTGTTTTGATAAATGTTTTCAAGGACTTGGTCTCAATGAGTTTGGATGATTGCTTGATTTTGTCATAAAGCCTAGTACTTCAAGGATGATTTCAAGGTTTTTCAAAAGATGAGTTGTGAGATGGATTTGATGTTTTGAAAGATGTATGAAAGAGGTTTGATTTGTTTTGATCCCTAGATGAACCTAAAAAGACCACTTTGTTTTCCTAGACCTAGGTATTGAAGAGCATGCATATGCTTCCTAAAGATCTTTGTAACCAAGAAATGATTTGAACATTTTGGATTTCCAATCAATGATTTGTGCTTTTGGGATTTGGAGTCTTCAACACACATGAAAGTTCATTTTGCTTAGCTTTGCTTAATGGATTTATTTTACCAAAAACACTCTCTTTGATTAAAGTTTCAACTAATATGTCCAATGTCTTAATTTCTTTAAAACCCACAAGATATTTTATGTGGAAATTCAATGAACGTAAGGCAAGGGTTTTCCTATTGTTTACTCAAGAAGACAAATTATGTATAAATCTCAATGCTTAGGAACCCCCTAACGTGGAACCAGGAAGAAGTAAACAATATGGATTGAGCTCAACGATATTTGTCTTCAAGAGGGTTTGAAATTTTGAGAATCATGTTGAATGTTTGTTTGCAAAATGTTTTCAAATACAACACTGTGTTTTCAAACAAAGAATAATTACAAGCCCTATGGATGTGTAAGACAATATTTGTTGGATTCCCACTTGGACAAGTCCAGCTACGCTTATCTCTAGCTGATGGTTAGATGCTTGACCCCACTGGCTCCCCTCCACGGCTCATTAACGCTAATCGGGTACCAAGCATCAACAACACTCCATGAAACCCCATGGCAGTTTCCATCTCTACTAGAAGAATTTAAGAGGTAAAGTGGCTTGCATCGACCGTTTGCACTAACAAATAGATTAATTTCCGGCAAATTCTAGCACATGGGTTCTAGTAAGGACTTTCTGCTTCAGGAGATTGACTCCATACGGCAAGAGTCCCTTTCGATCCATTCATGAGCTAAATCGATTATGTATGCTTAACCAAAACCCTCATTTATATCCCAGCTTGGAAATACTCTTGGCTTTAGAGCACGGCTGAGTCATCACTTGGGTGAGTACTTTCTTTTCCTAAGGCAGCCCTCTAAGATAAACAAAAGCGAGCAAAGACATAACTGTAACTCGACCAATCTTGATGGCACAAAGAAAGAGAAATGTAATGAAAATGCCCTACCGCATCACTCAAGACAAGATGTTCAATTTTTAAGCCCAAATTGAAGTGTTTCAAAGCAATAAAATGTATTTTGAGTGTTTCTCTTGCACCCTAGATCGCACGAAGCGCAAGGGGAGAGGATACGTACTCAAAAGACAACATCACACAATCCAAACACTTGTTCGTTTTATAACCTTCAAAGCAATTGTGAGTTCGTTTTAAGCACCAAATGAAATATGAAGATTGCTTGTCTAATTTTTAGCCCAAAACGAAATCTAGTAAGTTTGTCCTAAGATTCCTTTTAAGCCCTTTGCAATGAAAATCAAATTTTTCGCTTTAGACCCAAATGAAAATTAGTGTTCTAAAACGAAAGGACAAACAACTTCGTGAAGTAGTGTTGATCAACACTTAAAGTGTTAAAAAACACATTGTGTTTTCAAAAAACAATCATCCTCCTTTCGTCTTCATTTGCTAGCCTCCTCCTTGTTGATTTTTCGCTTTTGCTTTTCCTTCTTGCCTTCGTTGTTCGTTTGTACCTATAAATAACACAAGTAAGAGTTACACATGTCTTACAAAATGGTAAAAACATATACACGATGTATTGACTATTGAAGAAATCCCTTTAAATAGAGGAGTAAAATAAGATTGAATTGACATTTATCATTGATTTAATGACAAATATCAACACTTTTAATTTACACATGATAAATACCCCCTTTTTTTTATTTTATTTTATTTTATTTTTAAATAAAAGAGACTTTCCTTTTGAACGAATGCCTCAAATCCAATTTAAAAAATAAAATAAAATAGAAAACTTGAGATGAACATTATCTAACATATCTAGAAAAGATATTATATTCAACAATAAACCAAATCGCATATTAAAGACCTATCCCAGCGTACAAAGGCAAAAGAAAACAACTATGATAAAGATTTGACTAGTATTAAGTAATAGAAAAGAATATGCTACAAATTTCAGGACTAGCACTGGAAAGTAAATTCCTTACCGAATAATGTATTTAAGAGCTTTACTTGAGAGTTTCCATCCATTAATATCGGTAGCTGAGTAAGTATGCATGCCAGTAATTTAAATATGTGCACATTAGTTCTCTGGGATTGAAATGATTTACTCTAGACTTAGCAGATCCGCATTAAATAGGTTTTGACTAGGGGTGTTTGCATAGAATCATGGTTGGCTGACACAATCCCTGAAGATCTTCTTAGCATGACAGTAGTATAGATTCAAAAGATATACATGAAAAAAGCATTAATTAAGCTGTGTACTACTTTCTTTTCTTCCACGGTACTCCACAAAAAATCAATGATAATCCCTCTCCTTCGCGCTATACTGGAAAGTTGTATGCTTTCATTTGAAAATATTATCTATGGCCGGTTAATGAGCAAAATTTAGCTCTTACTATTTATGTATTAAAAAATGCTTTCTGAGACTTCCAAACAGAATGTTATTGGCAGTTGTAATGTCGACTCAAAAAATCCTTTCAAAAGGGCGCTAAAACTGAAATTAATCAAATGATTCTAGCAGACACAAAGCCATCGACCATAATGACACTTAAGAGGCTTCATTTTAACGTAAATGGCATATGTAGAGCAGCGAACAGTAACCTTTGACCAGCATGTATATAAAATAGTGAATAAAGTGGAGGCGTAGACAAGGCGCATGAACTGTTGGATAGTCCTCTTAATAGAGATATGGTCCTATGGAATGCGATGATTACAAGATATCCACAAAATGGTGTTTGCTGAAAAAGCGTTGGATCTTTCAAATGCAATGGATGGATTTAAAGCCAAATACAACAACCTTTGCCTGCGCCCCCCTAATCACATAACATACAAATTTCTAATTTGAGTTAATGTTTGCTAAAATCTGCAAATGGTTAGCGCCATTATTTGGACATTTTGATCGAATTTCTCAACCACCTGTTATCTCGTGGAACACAACAATTGTAGGATATGTGCAGAATGGATTTGTAATTCAAATGTAGCTATTTCGATTGAGACTAATTTAACTCCAGCATCATAAAAAGAAACTTTCAAAGTATTCTAACTAGAAGGTATAAAATCAATGACCCTAAATGATAATTAAGGAGCCTTCAAGCTAATGAAATGCAATCAGCCGACAATGATGCCTGTATGTCAAACAGAGACCAGAAATGCAATCAGCCAAATAATTATAAGCTGTAAGTCAACTACAAATCCATAGAACATAGTAAGAATGCACATGTATGAATCAAGTAGAGAAACAACTTCACGAAAACAACTTCAATCATGCATATTCATGAGAGATATGGTGCAAACAAACAAGAATGCAAATCAGCCCTCCTTCTAGCGCCAAATGTAGGCATCCTTTTAAAATCTGCAAACAACTATTCTTCAAGCATGGGTTAGTGCCTTGCAAATTCTATCAAAATACCTCTATGAAATACCTTGTGAATGCTTCCCAATGCAACAAATGATAATAGAAAGACTAGAGCATTATGAAAACAAAAGAAAGTTACCTATTCCATAGTTGGATTGGTGTCACATGTGCTAGTGACCCTTTCCCAACCCTTGATCAAAGCTAAAATGATAAAATGCAAATGGAGATGGTGGAGTGATGATGAACAAGATCAAATCTCAAATGAAGAGAGTAACCTTGCATAAAATTGTGGATCCATGAATGAGAATGAAGGCCCTATTTTATAGATTTTCAAAATGCTAAGTGTTGAAGAGGGACCAATGTGGGACTAAGATTGGACCAATGAAAGAAGGACACTTGTCAAATGGTGAGTGGTCAATGGATGTGCAAGATTTGGGAAGAGTGCCCAAGAGGGGGAAATTTTGAATTCAAATTTGCAATAAATTTTGAGAGGGGGACAAGAAAAAAGAGCAATAAATGCCATGTTTGACTTGTCATGTTGAGGGAAAATGAGGTTTTAATTAATCAATAAAATTGATTTATTGTGCAAGTGGCTAGATCTAGATAATGCAAGTGGGATGGGATTAGCATTAGATCAGGATTAGATGATGGTTATGCTGATTTAATGTTGATTAGATGATTTGACTTTCAAGACTTTGATAATTGATTTATTTAAATCAGAAAATGATGGAATATAATTTAAGATTTGATTTAAATGGATTTTTGATTTATTTAAAAGATTGATGATAATGCTTATTTGATTTTTAAATAAATAACCTTAGGCAATGAGGTTATTTAAATGAATGGATGAAGGTGATGAATGGATCTAATGCGACATATAGTTCGGTTGATAAATGATCCTGATCAAATGCAGAATGTTAGTTTTGCATGTCTACACTACTGATTCTTTTGGGGAAAAAGGAAGAAGGAATACATAAACTAAAGATTTAAATCTAAGGTGATACACTGAAATGATGAGGAAATCTGAAAAAGAAAATAGGATGAACACACACTGGGAAACCTAACTGTAAATTTTTTATGCACTCAACACGACTTCTTATAGACTTATGCATCAATCTTAAAAGGTTTGATCTACATACACATCTCAGGAAGGAAGATTAATTTCATAGCTCTAAGATATAAGTGCAAAATTTATAAAACACAGTTAAAGACTTGCTAATCAGAAGAAAGATACAGAAATGAGGACAGTACAAACATGAACACTAGCTTCCAAGGTAAACTCTATTTTTTATTCCAGATTCCAATTGAGTTACAAAATATACATCAGTTGAGGAAGGATAGCTAAAAATCACTAACTCCTATGAATGCATTACTCGAACCATCTACAAAAAAGGAAAAAAAGCCTTATATATCAAAATGTGTCGGCCCCTTAGGGCTTACAAAATATCCAGCACTGGAAAGATCTATACTCAGATCTTTTGATTGAAATTAATGCTCCAGCCAACGTGTCCTTGCTATGCGTGTCGGTGAAGAGTTACCCTCATAGAAGCCTTATGATATTTCACAGCTACTGCATTCATTTGATCCATCATGTCCTATTGAGCTACTTCGGCTGTACCTTGAATGCCCTTAGCTTGCAACAGATACACATTGCCCTTCATACTATTGATGTTCTTTAGACTACCACGGTTTACCCTCAGATCTCTCTGATTGGTTGAGTGAACCTGCACAACCTCCTTGGGTGGCCAAAACTCTTTTGAAAAGAATTGCATCTCGGCAAGACACTAGAAATGTCTCGCCGATGCGATTATCTCATCTGAAATTATCGGCACAGCATGGATATATCGATGAGAGTCTTTATCAAGCTTTAGAACTCATACCGAAGTTGCCTCAGTGGTCACAAAGACAATCGCTCATCGGTAAGACATCATACCGAGTGTACAACCTCCTCCCGAAGTCTCTTCGATCTTGATATTACAAACCATATCGGCCATAGTCTGCCGATGTCACCCCGATGCATTTTGCTCCATCGAGCCCTGCATTCTTTCCTAAGATCCTATATTGAGTCGGTAGGACATCCACGGGTCGCTAAGACCTTTTGCTGAATTCCTTTTGTCTGCCCGAGCTCACTTCATTTTGCTGAGACTCCTGCTAGTCGAGAAGATATCATACCGAAGGCACTTTGCTTTGGTGAGGGTCTTTCCTTTCGGCATGAGTTTCCTTTGTTGTCGGCGAGACATCGAAGTCGGGAAGACCTTACCTTTAGTGACCCCACTTTTCCTGTCAGGGAGACATCTCTGCTTCTGCATGAACCTACGCCAATATCCAATGTTCTCGGTGAAGTCTTTCGTGATCGGCGAGACTCCTACCGAAGGAAAACATATCAAGGCCCCCTTTGCTTTTGCTGAGCTCTTCATTTCGGGGAGACTTTTTATAATCACCGAGACATTTTGGCGAGAACCCTTAGTCATGCCGAGGGCCCTCTTTCCTTTGCATCAAGGAGACTTTTCCAGTTGGCCAGACCTTACAGCGATAGCCTCCATCCTGCTCGGTGATGTGTTTACTCTCCCCTTGGTGTCAGCGTGACCTCTCCATCTCGGAAAAACATTTTTCTGAGACCACTATCCTTTGGCCGAAACTGCTTCACTTCGATGAGAATTTACTACCTCAGCAAGACCTTATGTCAAGCTTTAAAACTTTTGGCGAACTCCTCTTGTTATCGGCAAAACCTTTGATGTCGGCGAGACATCTCGCCGATCTTGATTCCTTATACCTAGGGCTACGTTACTTTGGGGAGACATCTGGTGGTTGGAGAGACCTCACCCCGAGCTTGCTTCCTTTCACTGATGCCACCTCATGAACTATTGTCTGTGAGACCTTCATCTTCAGTAAGACCTCCTAGCTAAGCTTACTTGCTTTGCCGAGCTCCATTTCATTTGTCGGTGAGATAACTGAAATGTCTTGGCAATAGACAACACGGACATTTCAAAAATGGATCGGGGAAACCCTACCATTCTCACGTCGAAACCTTATTCTTGCCAGGGAGACCTCCTGTTTATCGCCAGGACATCTTGGTGAATGCTTTGTTATGCCAAAGGTTCTTTAAGTCGGGGAGACCTCCTGTCTTCGGTAAGACTTCTTGGCGAAGTCTGTTGACATATGCCGAGAAGATCCTGCTTTGCCTTGTCGGGGAGACTTGATGCGTTTGACAAGACCTCCCTCTGAAGAAAAGAACCTCAGCCGAACTAAAATCCCTTGGTTGCTGGGACGATGGGCGATGTCTTGCCGATAGGGAACCATAGGCGAACCCCACTCGCCATGAGACTCCTGGAGTCTTGGTGACTCTGTCCTTAGAATATTTTCATGCCGAACCTGAACAAGGCAGGCTTCTTCACTAAGTTCCTTGTGACCTAGCATCAGATTCATGACTTTGGCCCTAGGTCGAATGCTCCATTTGGCCTCTGAAGATCTAACACCTGATTATCCTGCCTGATTTAATTGTAGGTGAAATATAGGCAACAATTCTGGCGACCTTTGCAGGATGTTTGCCTACTAAACATGAGAACCAGTAGCTACAATTTTTCCATTGGGTATGGAGTCATTAGAAAACTCAGAGAACAAATAAAAACATCAGTCGGCACATGGTTGCAATTCGCATGAGACTTATAGAACACAACAGATTGCCAAAACGACAAAAACAAGAGAAAAGGAGAAGAACTATTTACTGCGGTAAAACAACACCCAGGGAAAGGGAAAACAATAGAAAAACAAATGAGCCACAGTGCAAAAGCACTTATTGAAAACATAACACCTAACTAATATATACAAAAGAGGAACTCCATTAGACTTGAAAAAAGGGCTTAAGGTGTATCCCATTAACTGGGATAGGAAGTACTTCCCCTCCTATTGTAGCTAGTTGATAAGCATTGTGTTCCTTGCAGCCTATGACAATAAATGGACCAGTCCACATATTGTCAAACTTAGTGTGATGACTAGGTCTGCCTTTAAGAACGTCCCACCTGAGCACGAGGTCTCCCTCCTTAAAAGACTTTGTTGTCGCCCTTTTGTCAAATGTTTTCTTTGTCTGGAGCTGATGATACTCCAAAGTTTTCATCGCTCCGTCCCTTGATTCTTTGAGCTCCATGAGCTCTTCATACCTTACAGACATTGGGTCCTGTCCCTCAAGCATCTCCAACTGGTGAACAATGTCTAGAGCTGGAAGCTCCACAGATAGGGGCAATCTTGCCTCTTTGCCATAGACCAACATATATGGTGAATTGCCAAGAGACCTCTTATGGGTCACTCTATCTGCCCAAAGTGCATTATTTAAACTGATGCGCCAGGTCCTTTGATTATCCTCTATGGTTCTTTTAATGATCCTGATGAGATTCTTATTTGTGCTTTCAGCTAAACCATTACCCTAGGGGTAATAATTTGAGGATGTATTCAAGTGAATGCCATGCTTAACGGCCCAATTAGTTACTCTTAGACCCATGAATGCAAGAGCATTGTCAAATATAATGGAGTCAGGAACTCCAAATCTGGTGACTATATCTTCATAGAAGCTCAAAACTGAAGACTCCTTTACTTCTTTCAAAGCTATTGCTTCAGTCCACCTCTTGAAATAGTCTGTAGCTGTGAGCACCCACTTGTGACCAGTATTGGAAGGTGGATTTATTGGTCCAATGAAATCAATGCCCCCATCTCATGAAGGGCTGCTCCACTTGAATTGGATGCAGGGGCATAGCTGGAAAATTTTCCTTTCCTGAAAATAGAGTGCATTTGACACACTTTCTTGACCAGGAATATGCATCCTTGAATAGGCTGGGCCAGTAGTAACCAGCTCTCATGATTTTCCAAACAGTAGTTCTAGAGGCAAAGTGACCTCCTGCAGCTCCATTATGAAACTCCTGAAGCACCTTTTCAACCTAATCACTGTGAATGCATCTTAATAGGACACCGTTCAGATCCTTTTTGAAGAGAACATTATTTACCATCACATATGGTATGGACTAGAATCTAAAGTATCTTCTTTTAGCTCTATTCAAACCATATGGACATTCACCAGTCTGTAAGAAATGGGTCATATCTTGAACCCAATTGGTTGTCCCCATAGGCATATCATCTTGAGCATTCTGAAACTCATTTGTATTGGCAAGGATAACATCCTTTTCTAGTTCACTTCCGATGCTTGACCCAGTAGCAAGTTGTTCACAAAGACCTCTGCCTCTAACCAATTTAGTGATCTTGATATCTACGTCGTATTCCATGACCTTAGTGATCCATCCTACTCTTTTTTCATTCAGATCTTTATTCAATAAGAATTCCTTCACACTTGAGTGTGCCACCATGACATGAATTTTATTATGAGAGATCAAAGGCTTGAATTTCTTCAAGCTTCTGATAACAGCAAGAACATGCCTCTCTACAAAGGAGTACTTTTGTTCATAATCAACCAATCCTTGACTGAAAAAGGCTATTGGTTGTTCTAAATTCTCTTCATTTTTTTGAACCAATATTGCAGAGATGTTACTTGTGCTACCATAAGCATACAAATAAAAATATTTAGAAAAATTGGGATTTACCAACGTAAGAGCTGCTGCTAAGGCCTCTTTGACCTTTTCAAAACTATTCTTGGCGTCTTTTGCCTAACTGAAAACTGTATTCTTCTTTAACATGGTTGTCAAAGGCTGTAACAGGTTCGCAACATCAGGGATGAACCTTCTTAGAAAGTTGATCTAGCCGAGAAAGCTTTGTAGACCCTTCAACTCAAGTATGGCTTTGACTCTCTCAGGATCAATAGTAATTCCTTGCTTTGACACTATGTGTCCTAATAATTTCCCTTCATGAATAGCAAAGATACTCTTCTTTGGATTGAGAGAGATCCCAAACTCTCTGCATTTTTCAAAAACTTGCCTAAGATGTGACACATGTTCATCAGCATTCTTGGAATATACTATAATATCATCTAGGTAAATCAGTATAATCTTGTTGATAAAATTTTGAAATGCCATGTCCATGGCCCTTTGAAATGTGGCACCAGCATTGGAAAAACCAAAAGGCATCCTTTTGTATGCCATGGTACCCCACTTAGTTGTAAAAGTAGTTTTGAACTGATCTTCTTCTTTAACCAGCACTTGGTTATAGCCAGAAAAACCATCCAATAAGGAAAATCTTTCAGAACCAACAACCTCTTGCAAGATTCGTTCCATGGAGGGCAGCGGGTAGTGGTCTTTCAAAGATGACCGGTTAAGGTCCCTAAAATCTATGCAAAGTCTTATCTCACCACTTTTCTTCCTAACCGGTACAAGGTTAGAAACCCATGAAGTATGCTTAATAGGAAAGACAATACCCCCTTCAACTAATTTGGTCAGCTCTTTAATCATTAAGGGCTCAAGCTTGGGATTCAAGGGCCTTTGTTTTTGCCTTATTGGCTTGGCATTAGGTTCTAATTCAATTGTATGCTGAGCAATATGGGGATCAAATCCTTTCAAATCTAAATATTCTCAAGCAAATACATCATGAAATTCTTGGCACAAAGCAACAAAAGCTTGTTTATCTTCAGGTGAACAAAGTTTTCCTATCTTAAGAAGTTTACCTTTGAAAATCTCCAACTCTTCATAGTGTTCTTCTTTGATTTGCAAGCCATCTCTACCCTTTTTAAGCTGATCATCAGTACTGAAAATTGACTCTAAGGTAACAAGGCCTTTGGGTAATTTATTTGTCTTTAGCTGTATGATTTGATCACCATATTGCTGCTTGAGTTTTGCTTGATTCACCATGGAGAACTGATCTTCTTCGAGCAAGAAGGAAAGGATCTGCTCATCACTGTCAAAGACTTTCTAGTGAATGTTGTTGTTAGGAATTGAGGGTCTGACTACGACCTTCACATACTGCTGCACTTTCTCTTTTCTGATATCATTTGGAATATCAAACTATGTTCCAATGGCTGCAAGCCTATCAGCATGCTTGTTCTGATTTCTTGGGATAGACACTAAGTTAAAGGCATCAAAATCTTTGAGCATGTTCCACACTCTATTCCTATAAGACTTTAATGTGTCATTTTTAGCAACATTCAGGCCCCTTACTTGATTAACAATTAATTCACTATCCCCATGGAATTTCAAGTTGGTTATTCCTCTCTTCCTTGCCCACTCTATACCTTGAACAAGGCCCTCATATTCAGCAGTATTATTGGAGCATGCAAAAGAAAAATGGAATGCAGAGTAGTACCTATCACCTTGTGGAGAAATTAACATTACACCTCCTCCTGCCCCATTCTACTTCTTGAACCATCGAAGAACATCTCCCAAAGTCCATTCAGTGGTTGAAATGAGTGATCTGCATCTTTCTACAAGTTTGGAATCTCTATGTCAGGCTCAAGAATGATATAGTTGCCCATACCAGCATCTTGAATGAGGTCACCAGGATTGTCCCATACATTCTCAACCACCCATTCATGCAGTAGCACATCAAGAATAGCTTCTGATTGGAGTTCTTGAGCAATAGCTAGCTCATTGTCAGAAAGAATGACACAATTTGTGTATGCAGCAGTAGGAACAACATTAAAGGGACTTGGGTTATATGGCTCAATGTGATCTTTAGCCAATCTCTCAAATTTAATGGTAACCTTGGTTCCATATCTTGTTCTAAATAACATATGTGACCAATCAGCTGATACATAACCACCTATCTTGGTTGTAAAGTCTAGATAAACACAAGGAAAAGAAAGGTGGAAGATCTATGACACATATGTCTTGAGGGACTGAAAATTTTGGTCAAGCATGGAGGGTGAGATTTAAATCCTTGATAATACCCAAAGTATTAACTGAAGTACCATCCAATTGGATCACTCCCTTCTCTAAAGGCTGGTATTTTAGTCCAAGTTTGTCAGCAATCTATTTTGGCATAATGGAGCTGCTAGCTCCACTATCTACCATACAGTTATGGACTAATTTATTGCCAATAATCACTGACACATAGAAAGGGGGTGGTTTAACTCCTTTTTCAGTCTCTATGCAAGGTTGCTAATCATTTCCCTGAGAATTAATTGTTAACACAGCTCTAACTTGACCTATTGGGGGCTCAGATTCATCAAACATTTTCAAACTTGACAGGGCTAACTATAACATATCCTTTTGACCTGGGATGCATAGTGAGTCCCACATGGACATTGTAACATTCATTTTTTTCATACTATCAAGGATATTATAAGGTACAATTGGATTCACTTTAGGATGTACCTTTATACTAGTATGATCAACTTGCGGGTGTGATTGCTCCTTGTCTGGAAGTTGCTGATTTCTTTGCCAAACAGGAGCCACTCTAGATGTAGATGGTTCTGCAGTTGCTGCCCTTCCCTTGTCAGCCGCTTGACTAAGCTCAAAAGCTCTCTTCTTTACCCTGGTGTTAGCTACAACTAGAGAACTATCTTCATTCAACCTACAG
>VDFB02387079.1:0-59812 GCA_007258455.2 Sequoia sempervirens
TACATAATCAATAATTGAATAAACTGATATTAAATACTTCAATATCTCATACTTTGTTTGAATTCATAGACTTTTCTCTTTTCCATTAGCAAGAACTTTCAAGAGAGTCATTTTTTTCCATCATGACAAAACTATAGATACATATCAAGAATTTAGAATTGAAGAAACTAATGCTATTTTATATGTTTAATCACATATTTTTAACTTAATCAAATTTGTCTAATGTAACTTTATCATTATATTTGCAAAATTATTATCATGTGTTGACATACATTTACCTAATGAATAACATGCATAACCCATACTATGTGGTTACTCTATCTCCTTCAAATTACATAATAATTACTATACATATCCAATACTATGTGGCCACTCGTAAAATTATAAAAGTATAATCTATAAAATTAACATCATTCCAAGATGATATTCATGCATTCTGGACTACACGAATATCCTCCTTTCATATATCAAAATCAATGTAAATAAAATTTTAGCTCTATTCAATAAGACAACTGTACTAGGTTATTGGGTTGATCAAGTCCAATAAAAAAGTACAATAGAAAAACAATCCATTAAACACCTTAAGAAAAAGAAAAAATAATACATTATGACTACCCATAGGGTACTTCATAGAAATACTAGGTCCAATCTTTCTCAAATTCCTATACCAAATACAATTAAACGGAGACTAGTACACAACTACCCCTAAAATTATTATTTCACAAGGTAACCCAAACAAACTTTGGGGAAAATTGAGAATCCAATAATGTAAATTATCATATTTATTAATATTAAAGAGTGATTATAACACCTAATCTAGTCATAACATCTTTCAACATATATCACTTTGTCAAAGACTCATAGGTAATTAGATTCAAAAATAAGAAATGACCAATTCCAACTATGTGACATTTTCTGGACTTCTTAAGGCTGTAATTTGTATATCCATGTATCTAGGATGTGTAATTCAAGTATAGTTTTTGCCTAGATTTGCTTTGATCCAAAATTCTAAAAAAAAATAAAAAATTATTGGCATGAATCTTCAATAGCCCTATTGTTTTCTTATAAGTTTGGCAACATAGGAAATTTCAATAAAATTATTAAAAAAAAGAAACATGTGAAAGATACATAACCTACTTGCATATCATAGAGAAGGTCGGAATAGATAGTCTCTCCCCCTGTAAGATTTGACATGTCCCTATGTCTAAGCCTAAGAGCCTATTTGTTTTTTATATCTTAAAACAACATGGTGTTATTCTCACCAACTCATTCCAAACACAATATCAATTTTCCAAATTTAAGATGTGAATCCAAGGACCTATGGGTTATGGGCCCACAACATAATCTAGGATAGAATTAAGTAACCCTAGATTTGAGTATATTATCACAATCATTGAAATTCACCTTCCAACTTTACAAAATACACCTAGGCCCAAAAACTAAAGGTTTTAGTTTTAAAATCTATCTTAAGATTATAACTATCAAGATTTTAACATAGATAAGAAAAATATGTTGGGTATAAAAAACCCATAGAATTATATTTGAATATGTATCTCAACACAATATTATGACTTTATAGCCTTGACTACTAATACAAATCCTTTTAAGCTTACATCAAAATAAGTTCCTATGCACTAAAAGCTACTTCTTGTGAAATTTAGGTAATAGATCCTTTAAATTAGATAGATTCATTTAAAATAGTCAACACTCATTTTAATCCATGTTTAAACTCCTAGTACTCACACATACAAATATGATCATAAACATGAGTTAATTTAATAATTAGATCTATAACTCATAGGTAGGTTAAATAACTTTTCAATAAACTTGAGAGCCATAACCTAATAAACTAAGACACGTCAACCTCTTGTAAAAAAAATAGGTCCCAATAATTTCAACTATAAAGTTAAACTATAAATAAGGAAAGCAAACTTCAACACATTACTAAAACCATATCCTCAAAATTTTGTTTTGTTTTCATATATATATATTTATACACACTAGCAACATGCTATTATAAATACCTTTTGCATTTGTTATCACTTAGATACAATTTGAATTCTAAATGGAGAATCAGAGTGAGAAGTCTATCGAATCCTATGTTAGAAGTAGCTATCCGCCAGTCTATAACACCTACGACCACTACCATTCTTCTACTCCATTAAAGGATTCCTTATTTATTTCTCTTCTAAAGTGGATACCATGTAATTTTTGTTGTCTTATTTCAGTTACAATGTTTGCGATTACTAAAATGTCTTTTCAACTCGACCCGAGTCTTTCTTTATGAACCACAATAATTAAAATATAAAAAAGATAAAACCATAGTCTACTACAAATCATAATAAAAAAGAGGTTTGAAATACTACAAAGTATAACTATTTGAACTTTTATTCAGACCTTTAAAGTTGTATATGAAACAAGCAGCACAAAATAAAACGAAAGGATAAAAATGACCATACTAAATCTTGTATTTGAATTTATGAGATATACTGAACCATGGAATAAATAAATAAATAAATAAATTCATAATGCTCAATGTTGTGTATTTTTTCGTATCTCAGCATTAGGAGGCATTGATTACACTAATGTTGCGAGCTTTTCTATTTGTTTTTGGGGGTATTGATGATGTGTATTTGATGCACCAAATTATCATCTAATTCCTTCTCCACTATCTTCGTGGGTCTATTCTTGGTACCTAATGACTGGGAGTGAGAATACTATACTTGATTGCTTGTGTTACGTATTTTAGAAGAATTTAAAAGTTAGGAGAAATGAAGGTTTGAGGTGGATCTGTCAACCATATTAATATTGATACATTAATCTCTAGATAATGTGAATTTTTTGGAAATGTCTGCAAGTGTAAGAGGATGCAGAAGTTCTACTCTTCACCTGACAATTGCATTTGTGTGAAGTTTTCTAAAGAATTTTAACAAATCTACTGTAATTCTACTCTTAGATCAAATTTACTGTGAAGAAGTTCTACTCTTCACCTGACAATAGCACATTTACTGTAGCCACTGTAATTCATCAAATTAGATCTCTTTAAGGAATTCTATCAAACAATTTATTCCTTCTCTGTTCTATCATGCTTTACATGCAAAAACTTTTCCAATGAACATAGACTCATCCTTCGGTGTATTCCAGTTATAGAGGGAATCGATTTCAAAGTGAAAGTACAAAGGAATGCGCACCTGTGTATATAATTCTAAGCTCGCTCTCAATTGAATGTACACCTTTGACATTTGGGAAATTTATGCTGATTTAAAGAATGCCTTCGGATATGTGTGTGATTACAATGATTAACTTCTGTTCATCAGTTTTCTAACTCAATGATTATTCCTTCCTATAGAATGATATTATATTTTGCATTGAAATTGTGCCATCATAGATCTTAATTAATCAAACATATTTAAAACTGCTTTATATATATGGCACGAGATTTTAATTTTCTTGACATGAAACCGAATGTATCACTGGTCTACAACTTCTTATTTAGTTCAGTTCAATCCAACATACACAAAAAATGTCATTTCTCCTCTATGAGTATTGAGACTACCTCTACCACTCCTTCAAATTTATGAATAGTAATTTACTAACAAACGTTAGATGCATTCATTTGTAAGTTAAACAAGGAAATGAACTAATAGAATTGTATGGTCTTGCTACAATTTTAATCTTAGGTTATTTGTTTATGTCTTAGAAAGAGTGTTTTTTGAAATGATGATCTTTACCATAGATAAACTTGACTTATCAATTTGGTTCACATAAAGAAATACGAGAAGACAATCTAGATACGTATCAAATGGTTGTCATCACTCATATCCTGAACACAAGTGTGATCATTATATTTGAACATCAATCGTTAATCTTGTGCGCTTAATTTTGAAATCTAGGTCAGCATAGCATGAAGGAGGTATACTTGTTTATAAGGCAACGAATTGAAATCCCAGTTGCTGTGACAACACCGTTCCAAGGAACTAAAAAATTGGTGATACAATTTACGCACAAGAACCTATAATGAGCGCTATATGAGCTTTGTCTTTAAAAAAATTGAGCTAATAGGTTATTGCCAATATTACACTTTAAGTTTAGGCTTTTCAGAAGAAAGCGTCAATCTACACTACCCTAACTCAAATGCACATTGAACTGGGAAAACAGTTAAAATATGTCGTTTGTTGCAAGTAGAAAAAGAATTACAACTTTCCACCGAATGTTCATAGATTTCAGAGGGAATGAGAACTTTAATAGTAGTTTTTTAAAGTAATTTTAAAGTGGATCTAACTTTCTATTGCAGAATTTCAAACGTTACAGAATTAATTGGAATCATTGGTAAACAATTTCTACTATAGATTTTCGAAGGAGTAAATGTTAAATTTAAATTGATTCCAGCATCAATTTATGAATTGAATAATCAATGGGGTGAAAGTTTTTAACCATTAAGTGAAAGGTGAATATTTTAGGGAAACCTTAAAATTGATTTATCTCAGTTAGTTACTCAAGGTTAACCATTTAATCTTTGAGAATAATTAATAGCCAAGAATTTCAATTGATGTATAAATAAACAATGTTTAATTTACTCTATATATATGTGCAACAAAATAATATTACTATTGGGATCTATATAGGCTCTGATACCAAATGAAATGAAACTAATTCTCCAATATAAAAATGCAATAATTTAAATTGTTTCCACTGATTAATCCCAAAACTTTTATGCACAAATTTTAATATAATATTTATAGTTCAAGTAAAGACTTTGAAATTAAATAAATTGATCAATAATTTCACTCAATACATTCAAGCATGCTGTCAATAAATTATTAATTCAATAAACTCAAATATTTAAACACTTTATTGCTCATACAATTTATTAAGCTTTAATACTTATCTTTGGAAATGTGCAGAAGAAATCCCCAACTATTGCTGGAATGGTCCTTGGTTCAACCTCTTCCGTCTGTGAGCAGTCTGGGAGGAAAGCAGACTTTGCTGCTCTACATGAGTGTTGGTTCCACTGGAACAATGCTCAACACTCATGCCACAAAACCATGCCCTGGCCAGGACCGTCCTGAGTGCACGCACTTGTACCCCAGGTTGGACACCCACTGTAGCAGTGCCCCTTCTCCGTCCTACTCACAACCTGCTAACCTAAACCCTATTCCCGCAATGTGCTCCACTTCATTTTCCTCTTGAATATTTTTTTCATCCCTCGAAACAATTTAGTTTCACGAGTTTTATACAACACAAGGGTGAAAACTCCAATAATTATTTATCACATTTATTTTTGAACTATTATATTAGTTCTATTTTTTTTTATTTTTTTCTTCCGGGGTCACATAACAGAGGTGGCGACCTTTTAATTAAGTCGCTTTTAATGAAATAAAAAATATGAATTATTATTTGTGAAATGAGACGTCACATCTCATTAGTCGGCCTCATCAATTGTTTATTTAATTATTTTGAATTTTATATAAGGGAGAAAGAGATCTCCCGCCACTACTTACATCAACAAGATTTCTTCATATCAATCTCAATATTCTGAACCTTTTCATCAAGAATATAGTGTGCTTTTTCATCAAATATGAAAACTCTACTTATGATTAACTTCTTATTGATTGGATCATATAATCTATAAGCTTTGTTTTCAAAACCATAAACAATAAAATTGCATTTGATACTTTTTTCATCCAACTTTGTTCTTTTTTCCTTAGGAATATGTGCATAAGGAGCATAATCAAACACCTTTAGATGAGCAACAGATGGTGTAAAACCAAATCAGGCTTGTTCAAGATTCATTCCATGAACTGCTTTTGTGGGACTCTTATTCAACAAATAAACCACAGTAGTGATTGCCTTTGCCCAAAAGGATTTATCTAAATTATTTTCTTTCATCATGCTTCTTGCCATTTCAACTATAGTTATATTTTTCTCTCTGCAACTTCATTTTGTTGTGGAGTGCAAGAGATGGTAAACTCTCTTTGCATCCCATGTTCTCTACAAAAATTTAAAAATATATTTGACCTATACTCTCCCCCATTATCTGATCTGATGACCTTAATAAATTGACAACTTTGTTTTTCAACTAATTGTTTAAACTCACCAAACTTATCAAAAACTTTTGATTTATCAACCAAACACTAGATCCAAGTATTACAAGAAAAATCATCGATGAAAGTGAGAAAATACTTGGATTTAGTTAGTGAGAGAGTTGTCATAGGTCCAAATAAATCACTATGAATAATTTCAAATGATTTTCTTGCCCTTCTAGACAAACCAATCAAAAAAGTATTTCTATATTGTTTTCCAAACAAACGTCATTTACATATTTCCTATGTATTCTTAAGAAATGGCAATCCTTCAACCATATGTTTCTTCTTAAGCAAAAGTAAGCCACCAAAGTTTAGATGCCCATACCTTTGATGCCACAATTGACTATCATGCACCTCTATAGTACTCAAGGCTTGCTTGCTTGATGAAAAATGAAGAGGAAACATATGATCACCTATCATATGTGCTTGTGCAACCATTGCATATCTTTGCAACTTATCCTTAATAATACATTCATTCCTATCAAAAACAACTTGATAATTTTGTTCAAGCATCTAACCAACTAATAACAAATTCTTTTTTAGAGTAGTAACTCACAAAGTATCAGAAATATGCTTAATTTTACCATTTTCATTTGCTACTTTAATAGTTCCCTTTCCTTTAGTCCCATGTGATTTATTATCCCCCAAAACAAAAATACTATTATGTGTTTCATCCAAATTAATAAATAAATTTTCATTAAAAGTTATGTGTGAGGGACAACGAGAATCAATATACCATAAAGTTTCTTCATTAGAACTTGTATTCAAACATGAAAGAAACATATTTTGAGTATCTTCTATAGTATTATGAGCATATTGTTTATGCCAACATTCATATTCATAATGGCCATTTTTTTTACAATGGAAACATTGAACATGTCTTCTGTCTCTACCAATATCTTTGCTTCTACCTTTGCTTTGACCTCTATAATTGTTACTTCATCTTGAAAAACTAGAGCCTCTGCTACGATCATAACCCCTATCTCTGTAGTTATTACTAGACTCACCTCTATGCTTAGTTTTGGAATGATAGTCATTGCCCTTAAAACACATGTTTTTTCCTCTTATGTTCACCTTAGATGCAAATGCTTGTTCTAAAGATTCTTCACTAGTTTTCATTTGTTCTTTTGTTGTTAATAAAATGCCACTTAATTCATCAATTTCCATGGATGTAAGATCTTTTGAAATTTCTATTGTAGAAAAAACATTGTCAATTTTAGAAGAAAACTTCTTAAAATATTCTCAATCACATGTTGATTACTTACATCATCTCCTAAAATTCTCATTTGATTTATCATCTCTTCAACTTTTGTGAGAAATTCATTAATTGCTTCATTTTGATTCATTTTAATGTTTTCAAAACTTTTCCTTAGGGTTTGCAATTTCATTGTATGAGCACCTTGATATGCATTTACAAGAATATCCCATGCCTATTGAATGGACAACACCACAAATCCTAAGATAAATTGACTGACTTAGTGCATCTTGAATTAAAAACAAAGCTTCATTGTCCTTTTGTTCATTTTTCTGTAATTCTTGTTTTTGTTGATTAGTTAGACTATTAGTGCATCAACATCCTCAGGTTTTTCATACCCTCTACTAACAATATTCCACAAACCTTTGGATCTTAACAAAATTTGCATTCATGTACTTCAGTACGCAAAATTTCTCCCATCAAAAATAGGAATCCACAGTCCTGATGTACCTGCAATATTTGCCATCTCAAAAAATGCAACAAAATGCTTTGCAAAAAAATTAATTCCATCTATCAATTTCAAATTTGATGATCCTCTTGCCCACTTTCCTTTGCAAATTCAATTTTGAAGTACCATCTACTCAATAACTGCAAAAAAGCAGAACCTGGTTTGCTATATGCTTACCGTTTGAATTCCTCCTTACAGCCAACAATTTGAATTCTTCCTTTGCCTCTCTGTGGTAGTTCCTTCAAGAACAAAACCTGCGATGCATTCTCTTCTTTGATCTTTCTCCTTCAAACAAAATTGCGATCTCTTCAATATTATGTGGCGATCTTCAAACAACTGCTGGAATCTTTAAACTGCTTTGTACCCTTCTGTGTTTCTTCGCTCACTTTACAAAATGCAGTGGACTTTCCTAGCAACCAGACCCTTTTTGTCTCTGCTGACTTTTCTTGCAGACTGGATTCTCTCACATTTACCATCAACCAGCAACAGCATACAGTCATTGGCTCCTCAGACTGCATTCTCCAGACCCTGTCTTGTCAACAGCGAACAACTTCATCTGTTTCTCCTTGCTGGTGCTATGATACCAATTGACGGTATCAAGTATTTACAAATCAAACAAATATAATGATGGTTTGCAGATCATCTACCCACCAAAATGCAGAGACACACCAAAAAGACTCCTTGTATTGAACAGGAATGAACAAGGTTTATTTCTACATAATGAACAAAAAACTGAATGAACTAACTACTCCCTATCGAAGTGTCTTCTAACAACAACTAACAATGTTTATTATATCTTACAGCTATAAACAGCGTGGGAGAGCAATGTGGCACAGGACCAGGAACAAAATTTTGCAAAAATGGCTTCAGCAACTTGAAAAAATGGATTTAGTATTGGTCTAGATGTGTAGGATAGTACAAACCAGAATGTTGAGGGGCTGCGAACAGGATTAAGGGCCACGAATAGGGTTGAGAAGACACGATTAAGGTCTGCAAAAATGCTATCAATAGGGATGAGAACGAGGATGCAAAAGGTCTGGCATTCTCGTCATCTATTTCAGCTCTCCATAATGTGCTGTCATTGCAAGGCTGGGGTATATTCAACAGTTTGTGTTTTAAAAAATAATTCTCAAAATTCACCAGAAAAATCAAAATCAAATCAAATTACTCCACAATATGATTGACAGAATGTCAATACGAACTCTTACGGCCAAGAAAGCGAAATGTGGACCAAGGAGATACAGAACCAACTTCAGATGCTAGCAGTAGACAAAAGCCATAGCCACAGTCTCGGATACAATATTACCTTTGAGGAGACTCTCTACCTTGGCAGGAATGGTCTCCAACTAAAAAATGAACAGTAATGGTGAATAATGAACAGAGATTTAGAGGGCTGTGAAGGAATAACTAAAAGTGGAAAATAACTTGTTGATACCAATATAGACTGGGGTATGAAATGTAAAAGGAAAGACTGACAAAATGAAATGGATGGGAAATTAGGCAACAGAGAAGTATTCAATGTATATATTTATCAATATGAAATGATTGTTCAACTCTATCTTCTACACAACCGAAGCAAAATAGTGCTACAAATACATGTCAAGAATCTTTATTACTGAAGGTCGCTTGTGAACAGCAGAGCCAAAATTCACTACCATTTCTTTGGGAGATATATATGTGAATCTGTAATCTAGAAATTAGGTCTAATGATACGGAACTGAAAAATGCTAAACACCTGTTCAAAAACGAAGGCTCCAGAAAAACTCTCAAATAGGCAGATATATAGAACCATTAAAATCTTCGTGGTAAAAAAAATCCCCATAATTTACATCTGTAATATTTCTTTACATTTGCAATGCTATAAAGATTATCAACATATTATTAAAGTTCTAGCTGAATATTATAATGTACCAGTGCATGAGCAGGACTAAAGCTATTTTCAGCCAAAGATCCAATTTGTTAGGGTAAACCCTTAAGGGTTGAGGGAACCTTTGACAATCAATTGTTGCGATCTAGTGGGTGTGAGATGGGAATCTGACCTCTAGGCTCAATTGAGAGGCTGTGGCCCCTGTTACATGCTGCAAGCTTGCAGGCAATCTCCTGAAGAAAAAGAAAATTGAGAGCCTACTGCAAATTTCAAAATCCTTCCCTTGAAATATTTTGTATGAAATATTATTCTAGCCGGTGCTAGAAGCCATAAGTTTGCAGTTATTGCTCATGGATTGAAGGATGGACAACCCAAAAACCAATAGCAGAGCTGCAAAACAGTGTTTCTGTAAGAATTGTTTCACTGCAAAACATTCTCAAACTCTTTGAGTAGCCCCTGCTAAGAGGAACACGAACTCTACAAAACAAGGGTGTTGCTTGATCTGCTGCTGACCAATTTATCTAGTAAAAAGAAAAAGGCAATTGATTGAGCAGCCTGTCTGATATCTTTCATCTTTATAAATACGCAAATATGCAAACTTTTGTGGATAAGCTCTTCCCTAATAATTATTTACTGGCGAATACAGACTCTCCTTCAAACAAAATAGAAGACAGAAAGATCTCTCTTAATAGTAAAAGACCGCTGCTCTGCATATCCAGAAGTAGGGTTGTCCCTTCCTAATTAACCGTTGGTTAGAATAGAGCATCCAACAATTTCTACAATAGCAATTTATTTGACAGAAAATTCAAACTAAGCATATATGTCAGTACATCTCAGAGTGGGGTATTCTTCATAACTCATGAAAACCTTTCTATAGAATGTATTCTTAGTAGAATCAAAAACTTTGGGCAGTTACAGACAGACATGAGATTAGGTTTAACTGTGAGAAGCACATTCATAATTTTAGCGAAAAAAATCTGCCAAGAGAAGTTAGAGAGCTCTTTCTATGGAACATGTTATGAGCTTTACATAAGTTTTTTATGTAGATTTCTAGTTAACATGGTAGAATGACTGGTCAAATGGGATGCAATTAAGCGGTAAAAGTAAATAAATTTTGAAGTTGAGCTTAAACCCATGCCCATAATAAGCTTTAAAATTCAAAAAATAAAAAATACAACTTTTGAGTGCATCATGCAATGGTCACAGGTGGCACTATTATTGTAGACTCTTGCCTCCACTGGGTCAAGCAGGCTCGTGACCTCTGTGCACCTGTTGGGCCATAGTGCTTGGTAAATGATACGCATGAATAGATCTAAAAAACAAATATAGTTTCAAAATTTCAAGGATGCTACCATTATCCATAAGGACTGTTTTTGAAAATGCAAATCTGAAGTTTGTTGTGTTAGTACAATTTACTAATGAAAGGATCTTGCTTCCTAGCACCCAGATGAAAAAGGAACCAATACATTTAAAGGGGGCCAATACATGTTAAGAACCTCTACTATTGTAGGTCACTTGTGCAGAGAGCCAAAATTCACTACCATTTGATTAACTTAAAATACACTCAAACTTTGAGAAGTCGTATCCGTTAATCTGTAATCTAGAAATTAGGTCTAATGGTAAGGAACTGATATATGCTAAATCACCTGTTCACAAACCACCCAAGCTCTAGAAAGTAGAAGCACTCTGAAGTATGCAGATATATAAAACCATTACAATCACCATGGTAAAAAAAAATCCAAACAATTTAATACAACCCTAGGTCCAATTGAAGAAATACCTCATTCAAAATTTTAAATACATTGTCATAAAGATTATACCATGTTATGAAAGGTGTAGCTGAACATCAGAAAACCCCAAAGCATAGGCAGCACTTAAAGCTATTTTCAGCCAATGGTCCAATTTAGTAGGATAAACCCTCTTGTGGGCTGAGCGGACCGTTGACAATTCCTTGTTTGCAATATAATGGATATGAGATAGGAATCTGACCTCTAGGTGCATTACCTAGGTTGAAATCTGGTTGAATTTATATTGTAGTTTGATTGAGAGGGCTGTGGCCCCTGTTATTATGCTGCAAGCTTGCAGGTAATTTCCCAAAGGAAAATAAAAATGAGCTACTGCAAATTTCAAAATTTTCCGCAGGAAATTAGGAGCAGATATTTTTTTAGGAAACATTATTCCAGCTGGTGCTAGGAGCCATAAGTTTGCAGTTGTTGCCATGAATTTAAGGATGAATATCTGACAAACTGCATTTTATTTGCAGGGTAGAAATTACTTACAGTTAAATTGATATTACCCTAAAAGTAAAACCAGTAGCAGAGATGCAAAATAGTGCTTCTGCTGGAATTGTTTCACTGCATAATTTTCTGAAACTCTGCTGAAAGGAACACAGATTACCCTTCACTGTGTTAGCGATTCGTGAATGTGACGTACAAGTTTGACCTTTCTATTTTAAACCTCTACATTCTAGGACTATAGGACAGGTCTACTAAACAAGGGTGTTGCTTGATCTACTGCTGACCAATTTACCTAGTAAAAAGAAATAGGAAATTGATTGCGCAGCCTGCCTGATATTTTTCTTCTTAAAAAATATGCAAATATGTGAACTTCTGTGGATAAGCTCTTCCCCAGTAATTATTTATTAACGAATACATACTCTCTTTCAAACAAAATGGAAGACAGAAAGATCTACATTAATAACAAAAGAATGTTCAAAATTCTCACTTCTGCTGCTCAGAATATCCAGAAATAGGGTTCGCCCTTCCCAATTAATCGTTGGTTAAAATAGAGCATCCAATAATTCCTACAATAGCAGTACATTTGACAGAAAATTCAAACTAAGCATATGTCAATGACTCAATACATCTCTGAGTGGGTAATCTTCATTACTCATGAAAACCCTTCTATAAAAAATTTTAAAATTAGTGGAATAAAAAAAAAAGTAAATTGCTTATTGCAGCCAATACTTCCAAAAATGTTTAATAAAAGTAGAATCAAAAACTGGAAAAATACAATCGTTGAGGACATCATGTAATGGTCACAGGTGGCATGTAATTGCATCAACCTGGGCTCAAGCCTCCGGTGGATCAGGCAAGCTTGTGATCTCTATGCATCTGTTGGGCCATAGTGCTTGCTAAATGATACGCATTAATAGATCTATAAAAACAATATAGTTTCAAGGGTTCTATCATTATCCATAAGGCCTGTTTTCGAAAATGAAAATCTAAAGGTTGCTGTGTTAGTACAGTTTACCAGTCCAAGGATCTTGCTTCCTAACACCTAGATGAAAAAGGAAGCAATTTAAAGGGGGGCCAATAAACGTCAAAAATCTCTACTATTGTAGGTCACTTGTGCCGAGAGCCAACATTCACTAATGGTCTAATGGTAATCTACAAATTAGGTCTAACGGTAAGGAACTGAAATACGCTAAATCACCTGTTCAAAAAGCACCATGGTAAAGAAACACTCTGAAGTATGCACATATATAGAATCATTAAAATCAACATGGTAAAAAAATCCAAACAAATTAATCTACAGCCCTGGTGGTGTTGGTCGGGATAGCTTTGGAGATGTTCAGTTTATCTTCTCTGTTTATAAGGGTCTTCATACTAATAATTTAATGAAGGCTCAGGCCATTTTATACTTTGTGGAGCATGGAAGTCAATTGGGGTGGCGAAGGATCATATGTGAGTCTGATTCCCAAATTGTGGTGAACTTGTTGAATAGGCGGCAGTTAGATGATGTTAGCTGGCATTTGGCTTTGATTGTTGATCAGATTCTCAACCTCTGTGCTTCTTTGGAGTTTGTTACTTTCGCTCATATTCCTAGAGAATGGAATGGTGTTGCTGATTGTTTGGCTAAATGGGCTTCTGGTCATATTCATGATTGGAATCTGGTGGACTGGGGTCAGTTACCCCCGGATCTATCTCAACAATTGGATCACTTGGTGGAGCTTGATAGGGCTATGTAGTGCCCTTGCTTTGTACTTCTTTTTGTTTTTAATAAAAAATTTACCCCTCCTTTATGTTAAGATTTACCTCATTCAAATACATTGTTATAAAGAGTATCACCATATTATGAAAGTTGTAGCTGAATATCAGAAAACCCCAGAGCTTAGGCAGCACTTAAAGCAATTTTCAGCCAAAGGTCCAGTTTAACAAGGTAAACCCTTTCATGGGCTGAGGGGACGGCTGATAATTACTTGTTTGCAATCTAGTGGTTGTGAGATAGGAATGACCTCTAGATTCATTACCCAGGTTCAAATCTGGTTGGATTTATATTGGCCCTTGGGGTTCGATTGAGAGGGGTGTGGCCCCTTTTATTATGCTGCAAGCTTGCAAGTAATCTTCCAAAGGAAAAAAAAAATTGAGCTACTGCAAATTTCAAAATCTTTCGTGGGAAATTAGGAGCAGATATTGTTTTAGTAAACATTATTCTAGCTGTTGCTAGGAGCCCTAAGCTTGCAGTTGTTGCTCATGAATTTATGGATGGAGATCTAAAAATTTGCAACTGATTTTCTGGGTTAAAATTATTTACTGGCAAGCCTGTAATGGCATAGTGTGACGGTTAATTCATGGTGTAGTGATTCTTGCAAAAAGGTTCATACTCCTACTGGGGTGTTATTGCTGAGTGTTCGTGTTGGGAATGAGGTTCCCCGTTTGTGATCTCACCAGTTAATAGCTCCTGTCAAAAGGATTTATCTTTTTTTCAAAAATAATTTACTTACTGTAAATTGACATGTAGAACCCTAAAACCAGCAGCAGATATGCAAACAGTGCTTCTGCTGCAATTGTTTCACTGCATAATTTTCTGAAGCTCTCTGAGAAACCCTTGCTAAGAGGAACATGGATTCCCTTCACTGTGTTAGTGATTCATGAATATGAGGTATAAGTTTGACTTCCCTATTTTAGACCTCTACATTCTTGAGCAGTTATACTAAACAATCCTGTATGTATCCATTTTTAAAAAAATTCAAAACAAAAAGTGGGTTGCTTCATCTAATGCTGACCAATTTATCTAGTAAAAAGAGATGGGTAATTGATTGGCAGCCTTCCGTGGATAAGCCCTTCCCCAGTAATTTTACAGAGGCGAATCCTTCAAAAAATGTAAGACATTGAGATCTCCCTAAGAAACAAAAGAAAGTTTAACATACCCATCTCTACTGCTGTGCATATCCAGAAATAGGGTTTGTCGTCCCCAATTAACCGTTGATTAGAACAAAGCGTCAAATAATGCCTACAATAGCAGTTTATTTGACAGAAAATTCGAACTAAGGATATGTCAATATATCTCAGAGAGGGCTCTCTTCATGATTCGACGAAAACCCTTTGACATGATACAAATCTTTTAGGATTTCTCCGACGCCTAATCTACAAAATCGTTAGAGTAATATGGATAATTTAAGAACAAAACACAACGACACCTGTGTTTTACATGGATACAGAGCAAGAAAGCAACGAATCCACTACGTGTAACATTTATTGAAAAACAAATGCCCGTAATCTTACCATAAATCCGATCCAGAAGAGCCAGAAAACCTCAAATCTGCTAGATATAAACTGCAAAGTTAAAAAGATTGACCTCACCTTACCAGAAACCAGATGGAGAAGCTAACATTTTTATCCAGAAAATAAACAGATTTGGTCGTTAAGTATTTCTAAAATAATCCCCAAGCGAGGACTAAGCCATAAAGCAAATAAAAATAAATCAACGAAACACAGAAAATTCATATGTACCCTCTATTAAATTCTAAAGGTACTGGAGGAAATCGTAACAGTAAAACTAAAGAAGAATTCAAGACAATTTCTGGTCGTCAGTAAATTTGTCTTTTTTATAAAAATGATTTTTACAAATTTTAATTGTCACATAATTTTTTAAAATAATTTATATTTAATTGGATTAGTATCGAATAACTTATAGGAAGTTTAATCTATCATATAATCAATTTTCAAAAATACAGTTGAATCAGATTCAATTCTTCAATGATTTTAATCAAAAATAAATAAATAAATTCAAACACTACATCAAAAATTCATTATCTAAATTTACTTAGTATTTAAAAAAAAAATTACCTACAATATAAAATTTAAAAATAATACAAAATTAAATATTTATACAAACAAATAAATATATTCAATAATCTTCAAAACCAATTAATCTTTTATAAAAAAAATATAATAACAATTTTAATGAAATAAATATTTTTTAACTATTATTTGTTTATCTAAAAATATCAACTTTATTTCTAATATCAATAAAATTATCATAACAATCTAAATTTGATATAAAATCCTAAGAGAATTATTATAAAAAAAATAAATCATTATTCATAAATAGAAAAAACTTATACCTTGATAACCCATCAGATAAAAATGGTAATTTTATAATTATGGGCCACAAATAAAATGGGGGGTGAGGGGTGATGGGAAAAACTAAGTAGAAATATATTATTATTTCTTGTCCAGATTTTCCCCAACATCTCCCCATTCTAGTTACAGCTCAATGATGTAGCCGTAGCGCATATCTTTCTCGTGATCCCAAATTGTTTGCTTTCATGACCTTTACAACGGCTATTTATAATGCTCTTTACGTACGTTGGAGGAAATGGAGTTCTAGCACTTGCCTTTCCGCGTAAGGAAACGTGTATACGCTATTTGAAACATTCTTCCCTATGTGACGATAATGATTTTTTTTTTAATAAAATATTAAACTAGCTATTGCACATTAGTGTGCAATGTTGTACACCGAATAAGCGTATGGATGTATTTGAATTTGTGTATATAACTTCTAAAAGTAAGACATGGAAAAACTAAAAATGCAATAGTATAAAAATGGAAGGGAACTTCAAATTATAAGAATGTATACAATTGGTAGAGTAGTTTGTAGCATATCTTTGGGACGTGAATTATAAAAGAGAAGCTTATATTTTGAATTTTCTGGACGTTAATGAATATTGGAAATGGTATGCAAATGAAAGGGAACTTGACTTGATTTGATAGATGATGATTCAACAACCTTTTTTTTCCCATTAAAATCTATTTTTTTAGCACATGAGATCAATTGTTAGGCTATTTGGCTAATAATGTTCATGCAAAAAATGTCTCAATGGAGAAGTGATCCACCTAAAAGGTGCAAACATGACTGAAACAAAACCTATGAATCAAGAAGATAATCAAGTTCAATCGCCAGGAAAAGTCGATAAAGTCGAGAGAGAGATCGATCAAGATCCGGAGATAATGTCGAGATCCGGTCAGAAGGGCATAAAATCGAAAAGAGTCGTGGATCTTGAAGAAATCGAAGATCATCATAAAGAGGTCGTCGTCGGATAAAGATCAGATAAAGAAAACAGGATCCGATCGAATCGACAGAAGATCCGTCGAAGACGAATCAAAGATCGAAATCGAAAGATCAGGATCATCAAGTCGTCAATAGAGGAAAGTCGTGAAAATCGAAACCGTCAGAAAGGATGGAATATTCGATCGAGTCGAAATCGCGTCAGATCGATCGTCGATCGAAAGACAATCGAAAAAGGGAAAGATCGATAAATCCGAAAGAGGAGAGAACTTCAGAAGATAGTGAGAGTGGAGAATCCGAAGACGGAGAGAAGGATCAAAGAGAGGTCAAAGATAAAGAAGATGATAGAGATGGAGAGGTTATATATATATAGAGAGAGAGAGAGGAGGTAGAAATTTAGGGATATAAATATATATTATCTTATATATAATAATAAATATAACTATAATTTTGATTTTAAAAATGAGTTTTATAAAATATAATTTATAATATATAAAATTAAATGTAATTATATTATACATAAATTATATATTATATTATATTTATATCTAATAATTTCTATTATAAAATATACTATAATTATAAATATAACTATAACATTAATTTAAAAATAAATTTATATTATACAAAATACACATATGTTAATAATAATAATCATGTAATTTATATATAATAAGAAGTGTATTTTAAATTGTATTATATTAAATATATATTATATATTAACTATAATTTATTTTATATTTATGTTAATAATTTTCAATATTTAATAATGAATATAAACAATATTATTTTAAAAATAAATAAAATTTAATTTGTATTATATAATATATATTAATCGTATATTGTATTATATTTATATGCAATATTTTTTAATATAAAATATAATATAATAATCAATCTAATCATAGTATTATTTTAAAATAAATTTGCATTATATTTATCATTTTAAAAACTAATAATAAATAGTAAACTTATTAAATTAATAAATATACAATACAATTTCATAATTTAATTTATCTATTGTTACTAAGTATATTAATTGATTATCTATCGCGTGTGGGCTCGTGGCATGTGATGTGTTGGCGAATGATTTTTTCGACACATAAGGTAACAAGGTAAGAGGTGGCTACACAGAGCGAGGCATGAGAATATCTTGAGGCGTTCCCACTTTCTTTCCGTCTCAATGGTGATTCATCCCTGACTATTTCCCGTCTTAATCTATTCCACCTGAATTAGGGCATCAGAACATAGAGCACCTCAACACGTCGGCAAGGCATCGCACACTGGTCCCGCATTTTATCAATTATCTGTGTTGCTTTTATTTCTCTCTGTGTATGGTGGATTTGGTTTTTATTAGTGAGCCCATTCTCATTCGCATTTTTGAGTTGTTCATTATACTAGGAGTCCGCCTAACTTTAGGGCATTTTTCCTAAATTGCAAGATGAAGGGGAGAGAGAGATGGATATTTAGCAATCTCATCTAGTGTCGATACTCTCATTGACTCAGATTCCTTGGATCATGGAGCTCTCACAGCCAGGATCGGGGTCTGTTCTAAGGCATATGCAATTTGTTGTTATCAGGGAGACGAAGACATACATCCAACACGCGATTCCAGTTCCTGGCCATATTCTCAAGGCTCGAATTTCATCGGTACCAGAGACATCACCATTCAAGGGTTGATCATTGCTCAATTTGGAGAAGTTGTTTCTACAGGATCAACGTGCCAGGAAGCAATGCCATATCATGACTTTTCATCATCGACCAATACATGTATCACGAGATCGCATAAGCATAGTTTGGTCATCTCTCTGGGTGCCGCTTCTACCTACAACGGGATTAACCAGGGCGCAACAACACTATTCTCTGGCCAGCAAAGGTGTTGAGGGAACGAGTCCTACCGTGTGCAGACCGTGAGGATTGTCTTACTACTGGTTCCAAACGATTTGCTGTTGACCTCTCTATTTCATTCATAGTGATCATTCCAGGGGGTGCGCATAGGTATACTGTGTTATTGTACTGAGATAGCATAATTCAACTCTAAAGATTGATTGTCTTATGGCAGTATGTGCTAGGAGCCTTAGTAGAACAATTATGATTCAAAACTGCTTTGTAGAAATATCTGTTATGAGCTTTAAAAGTAAATCTAAGTCTACGGCAAGTGACAGATGAGTCACCAAAAAAATATTAATAAGCCATTTCAAGGATTTGACTGATCGCTCCCACTTGCAATAAAGGCAATGAAGAACGATGAACAATGAGGATGTTGAGAATCGTCTCCGGGATGGCTTCAGCCGTTGATGGAGTAAATCAGTTTGCCTCACTTCATAGTAGGATACGCCTTCAGCGTAAAATATCCGAGAAGATTTGGTGAAAGGAAATGTTTTTGGCTATTTAGAGGAACCTTCAATTTAATAAATTAATTAGGAAAAGAATGTTATTAAATAGTTTCCAAGTACAAATATTTAGAATGTTGCGGGTAAAGGGTTTTGTATTTATTGTTTTTGAAGAATAATTGTATAGATTCTTGTTATTTGGAATCCATAAATAATTTTTTGAACATAATAAAATATTATAGTTTTTTTCGGAATGATGTTAAGTTTTATTTGTTTAATTTTTAAAAAATTTAAATATCTTGATATGTTATTATCTAATGTTTATAAATATTCTTTAAATTTTGAAATTGAAATTATTAAAAATATTCAGAAATATTCACAAAAGATAATGAGATTGAAAACAAAGTCTACAATAGTTCAAATGAAAACATTATATGTTTAATAAAAATAAACAAAAAAGATTTCTAAGTTGATTCTTGGTCTTTTATAAGCATTTTCTAATGTGATTGATCAAAAGGAGTTGATATTAGTCCCATGATTGTGCTCCAAGAGCTTGTATTGATCTCATGTTGATGCTCGTACAAGCAAAATATTTGTAAAATATTAACAAGATAAAAATATATAAAAATTAAAACAAAACAAAAAATATAATAATAAATATAATGTAATGGTTGACCTCTTAAGCACAAAATATATTTTTTCAAAATTTGAAGTGATTAAATTAGTATAAATATTTTAAATATATCTATCTAAAAAATACAAAAAATAATAATTTGGAGTTATTTTATTTACTTAAGAGTTGTTTTATTAAACTAGGATTAATAGCATGTAGTTTTCACAGTCCATGATAATTATGTTGAAATTTCTGGCTTGAAATTGTGCGTGATTTTTAACATCAATGTTTCAGATCAAACTTCATGATCTGTCATCAGGATAATGCAGAAAGAGAAAAGAGTCAATATCGTGATAATGGATCATGGAGTTTGATCTAAAATATTGATGTTAAAAATCACACACAATTTCAAGCTAGAAATCTCAACATAATTATACTAGGATTTCCTTAAGGTCACATCAATATTATTTTAGATGTATTTAACATATAGATATGATGTTTCTATAGTCCATAATATTGAATTGAGTGCTTCAAAATTAAATTATGTTTGTGTTTTACATTATCAATCTATAAGCACTCAATTCAAGATAAATTTAGACTATATATAATATATATCAATATTAATATTATGTTTATTATTAAATATTAATTATGTGACATATAAATGGATGTCAAATTAAAGTTTGTGAGATGATGATACATGCCTTTCTACAATATAAAACACCTCTCAACATTAACTCACATTATTTTTTTTCAAACATTTCCTTCTTCACCAACAATTTTTCACTTTATCTTTGAGTGTGATAGATTATATTTCTAGTCTAGATCTTTATAGATGTGACATTGAAATTTGGTAGGTTTTTACTCATCAACAAATTCATCAAACCATCACACCATGGGAATTAAGACCATGGTAGCACTTGAAAAGTTGACTTATAGCAAATCAATGAAGACCACTTTGAGAAACTATTTAATGGATTTGACACATATTTTCTTGCACCTATTTGAACATTTTAAATGTCGTATTGGTACTCTTTTATAGATTTTTGAAACCTTTATTTATTTAAAATTAAAGCATAATTCATCCTTGCTTTAGTAATATAATTTAAATGATTGATTGTAAATTGTGTATAGATTTTATATAGCCTTTAGTCATTTAAATTGCAACCCAAAATCTTCCTTGCTTTCCTATTTTAAATTATTGGTGTCATTCTTTCCTTGTTTCTATGAAAAATATCCAGTTATCTTATGATGATGTCCAAAGATACATTTTAAATCAATAAATAAAAGTAAGTAATTATTCAACAATTGTAAATAATTAAATATATAAATAAGAGATCCTAGTCTATCTAAATAAATTATCACCAAATTATATATTTGAATTTAATGAATCATTATAATGATTTAAATGTAGATCACAAAATAAATAAAATTGAAACTAAAAACACAATCTCCATCATAGCTTATTAAGTGCATGCTAGTTATTAATTTTTTACCTTTTTTTTAATCTTTAACTTCATTATCATTTTATTACTTATTCATAGATTTCAATTCACCTTCCCTACAAGATTGACCAAGCATGGCAACATGTTGGTCTCTAAAATATCCATTAAAGACCGCCCTTAGGATAATTTCCCCAATCGCCTCAACTTTGCTAACAATTTGAGGAAGAGTGGATGGAGGTATGCTCAAAATCTCAAGGGTATGCACATGTCATTTAAGTTTAGTAAATCCATCACCATTGTTCAAGTTGCATTTGAGAAATCAATTACATAATTTTTTTGAACCTCTATCCCAATCAACTATCGACCTTCCATATAAGGCATCATTATCTTTTATGTTCTCTTTTAACACCGTCAATTGATTCTAACAATTGAAGAAACTTCACAATATTGAAATATGTAATTATTGGCAATCCAATGTATTTCACAAAAAATAAATAAAAAATTTCAAGCTTATTTTCTAGCCTCCTATGGGTTTTTCCAACTTAAACATCATGCTTCAAGGATAAAACAAACAAAATTCAATTATAAATCCTTTAATTTCGCTTTAAAATAACAAATTGGAAGTTGAAGTTGGATTGGTTAGATATACAACACTCTCCCAATAGGTCGGATTTGTAACCCTTCCATCTCCAAGTCCTCAAATATTTTTTGGTGTATTGACTAAGGAAAAAATAATTTCTTCCTCCACGCCATGTTTTACTATATCAAAACTAAAAAGCAAGTGCCTTCCTCTATAGTTTTTGACAACCACATTAAGACCAAGCTCATAAATAAGGAGTTGCTCACTATTTTAAGCAACAATATGAGATATTGATATGTCTACACAATGATTTCAATGGAAAATAATTGTAAAGAAATTACAACCATTGTTGCCTCCCTAACATGTACCTAGCTCCTCAAGGAAACAACTTTTCACCATTTTCACCTACTAAAGAACTAGAGGGAGTCTACCAAATCCATCAACATGGTTCAAGTTGCATTTAAGAAATCAATTACATGATTGTTTTGAACCTCTATTCCAACCATCTACCTTACAAATAAGGTATCATCATCTTTTTCTTCTCTTTTAACATCATCTACTAATTCCAACAATTGAGTAAATTTCACAACATTGAAATATGTATTTATTGTTAATCTAATGCATTCCATAATATATTTTTTGCAATTCTCAAGATTATTTTCCAGTATTATATAGATTTGTCCAACTTATAGTCAAGATGGGTAAGACTAGACCAATTTCGATGGTGGGTTAAAACTCCTTTGACTTTTAGCTCTGCAAGACCAAGGGGGGCTTCCCTAAGGTGCTATGTTAGATAGAGCTACATGTGGCTTACTACAGACCATACCACAACACAATATTCCCATATTCAAGTCGTCACTTCATATCTATGTGTGGGTTTGAACATTCAAGGTCACACACCTTATCAAATACATCAAAGTCTTACCATGTGAAGTGTTTGAGGATATAGATATAACAAAACCTATTGTTGTTATGCACTTTCAAACATGAAAGTTAGAAAAAATAAAATAAACACAAAATTAAAAAAAGGAGATTTAAATTAATTAATTTTGGGTATGTTGGGATGATGGGAGGTGGAGCCAATGAAATATCAGTGCCTAATCCAATTGGAAAACAGAGTCACAAATTCATGTACAAAAAAATGTAATGATTGAAACTAATTTATGACACCTTAATAAAGATATCATTGAAGACTACATATTTCAAAATGCATAAGAAAACTAGGCTTTCTACATACATTTGAAAAGATAACAAAATTTAGAGAATATTAAATGAGTCTACTTAGTAATCAATTGATAGACCTAAAAAATTCCTTTATTATCTTGAAAATATACCTTACAAAGCTTTACAAGGATTTTAAAATTGTTTGGTTGGCCAACTAATAAAAGATATATCCATAAATGAACTCAATGTGAATAGAGATAATTAATTGAATTCAATTGCATGCTTTGACCTCATTATTCAAAGGCTACAATAGATTAGTTATATGTTTGGAACAAACCCAAATCATTACAATGCCAAAATATTGTTACCCAAAGCTAGAAGTTGAAACCCTAGGGTTCAGTGTAAATTTTCCCTTTCATTTACTCTAGAATTGTTCCTATTTATTTTATTTTCCTTCTTTCCCTAATTGAAAACCTACCTATATATGTCTTCTCACATCATCAAGCAATCTTGGAGAACAACCAAGGTCATATGCAATTGCACATGTCGTTGAAGTCTATTTACATCACCTTCACATGTCCATACACTTGAAACCCTGTCTTATACATCAGTAACCAAATGTCATTGTACACCATTTATCATGTCTTAGAAGGGGCCACATGCATCAAGAGGAATTTGAGAGTCTTCATGTGTCAAATTATATCCATTTTGAGACCACTAATAGTGTTTTGCATCATGCCAAGAGATAGGTAGTTTTTTTGTTCGAACAACATAGTTTCAAGAATGTGCATGCCAAAGGAGTGTTGGGAAAATGTGCTTCAACCTTGCAATTACATAAGGTTTATTGTTGATAGGCAAGCGCAGGGAGGTGTTGGGGTACCCCCTGTGAGGTGTTTGGGGGGATCATCCCTTCGGTGGGGGCTCTGAGGGCTCAGGGGAAGCACTTCCAAAAACTAAATTTTATTTATATTTTATTATTATAAATCTGGACCATTCATCATTAGGTCTTAGATCTAATAGTAGATATTTTGTTGGCTTGCCTCGCCTTAGAAGGTAACCCTATTTTATGATTGAATTATATTATGGTTGTGTATTGTGATGTATTATGAGAGTATGATAGCGATCATGTTGCCTTTGGATCTTTGGTTGGTGATACTCTTGTGAGAAGCTTGCTCTGCAAGTATATTGTAACCTTTGTGATTTCTAAATAATATATTCGATAGCTTTTAGAGTGGGGTTTTTCTCCAGAAAGGGTTTTCCCCACGTAAATCATGGTGTTGTGTTATGCATGATATTTATATTTATTTATGTTTAAGTTATTGTAATTGTTGTTAAGATCTATAAATTTTTGCAGTGTCCTCTCAATATTAGTGTAGGAAGTTGTTCTGCTAGCTTAGCTTCATTGCAATGAGAGATAAGTTAAGAAATATCTCGAAATCTTGAAATGGTTTGTGGAGATGAGAAAGTCTAAAATTCCAAAATTGAAGGAAAAAAGGGGAGTTTGGAGGAAAGACATGTTGGGATGCTAAGATGAGCAAGTATAAAATCCCAAAATGGAACGAAAATTGGGGGTATGGAGGAAAAGTATGCCAAGATGAGCAAGACTGAAATCTCAAAATTAAAGGGAAAAGGGGGCTTTGGAGGAAAGGCATGTTGGGATGTTGGGATGAGAAAGTTCAAAATCTTGAAAATGGGGCATTTAAAGGAAAGGCATGTCAAGATGTGAGGATGAGCAAGTCTGAAATCTCGAAACGAAAGGGAAAATGGGGGATTGGAGTAAAGGCATGTTGTTATGCCAAGATGAGCAAGTTTGAAATCATAAAATAGAATGGAAAACTAGGGTTTGGAGTAAAGGCATGCAAGGATAAGCAAGTTTGAAATCCCAAAATTGAAGGAAATGGGGAGTTTAGAGGAAAGGCATGTCAAGATGTTCGTATGGGAAACTTTGAAACTCTGACATCTTGCCCGCACTTAGAGAAACAACCAAAAATCACCCATCTTAGAAATTTTGGGACCTTTGCAACCTCCAACATACTAATACACCATGGGGGATGAAGAGGGGAAACATTTAGGAAATTTTGATAAAATGGGACACACTTGAAGACCTCTCAAAGGGTCAAATTCTTAAAATAGGAACAAAACACAAAGAAAAGAGACATTAAAATGAGATTTCAACACTATGGTGTGTACTATACCAGACATTACCCAAGTAGTGAGAGCTCTTAGTAGATTTGTGTCTAACCCTACAAATATTCATTAGAATTTAATTAAGAGACTCTTCATATATTTGTGGGGTACCTTAAAGTATTCTTTGTACTATCATATTAGTTTGACAAGAGACAAGCATTCCCTTAATATTCATGGTTGTGGACTCAAATTGGGCTGGAGATGTTGATAGTAGAAGATGCACCAAAAGTGTTTACCTTATTCATTGTTCAATTAGTTGGATAAGTAAGCAATATGCTATGGTTTCTTTGTTCATCACTAAGGCTGAGTATATGCCAGCTACTTGTAGGGCTTCTCCATTGTTTGATTAACGTGGTGCTACAGGTAGACACACAATTCATAGGATGGTTTCCTAACTGAACAGTTCATCTTCTATGAGAGGCTTCATTTAATTATCAACCAGGACTTCATAAGCTTTTGATGGTGTTGGCACTATATGTGCATTCATGGATTCTACACTGCCTATATCAATGAGAATAAATGATTTACACATGTACAAAAAAAAGTAAAGGCTAAAAAGGAAATGAAACGTTAACTGGAAAAATAAGGGAAATAACATAAACTATTACTTGTGCTACAGGTACTTATCACTTAAGACTGTGACTACTAACTTCTAAGAATGAAATACAACTAATCACTCCATAGGTATGAAATAAAGCTACAAATCTAATTCAATTATAAAATCATTAATCCCACATGCATGTAATTGGAAACTATTTTAATTCAACCAATACATGAACTAATCTAAGAATAGAAAAATAGAGTGGATAGTACAGTACCTCAAGTGGCCCTTGCTTGATTTGTTACTTCCACAACAGATATCAACACTTACTACATCAACAAATCATGATGTTGAATTAACTCCTTTATTGCATGGAAACTTTGAACCTTGACAAGAATCTACTCAAGATTTCTCATTCAAAAATACATGTAATTTATTCAACTGATAACAAAAAACTAACAACCATTAATCATCAACTAGAACTATCAAAAACTAAAATAGATCATTAGACAACTAGTAACTAGATTTTCTCCTCACAATGGATCCCACTATATAGGGTCTGCGAGGAGTCTTATTCATCCTAGGACTAAAAACATAACCATAATGTATTTGTCCACTCTCCCTCAAGAATAGGGAGAGGGATTCATAAAGAATGTCACGTCATGGGTTCCCCTACTCAGAGAAAACTCCTTCTTGTCATCTCATTTGGTGTGCTTGTGGTGACTCGCTATTGACCATTCAATGGTCACCTTTGTTCTTCTCTGGAACTGTCATGCTTTAATCATTTTGGCCTCTCCCTTGCAAATACATATGGTCCTTATGTTGTGGGCTGGAAATCTAGTTGTTGTGCATTAGAGTTATTCTAGCTACAAGAGGTTAGCTTCATCCTAAACCATACACATCATTAACAACCATAAATTAAGTATAGAATCATACTAAATTTCATGAACAGTCATGCATTCACACATACAAATTTCATCATATCATAATTGTATTTCCACATACTAAAGTCAAGTTTAAGATGCATAAAAGTTATAAAATATGTATAAGTCTTAGGATTGTCTGTGAACTTTGGCAGATTGAAATGATAAAAGACATAAACTTAATGAAGGAAGCTAGTTGTAAACTGAACTCATCACTACTTATTCTTGTAAAAAATATTTGATTGAAAATTCATTGTGTTTAGATGTTGGGTTGAATCAAGGTGTAGTTATCCTTTATTGTCACGATTAGAGTGTAATTTGTTTAACAAAAAACCTAACATTTCATGCAAATACCAAGGGCATATATTTTTAGTTTTGTTTTGTTAGAGATATGGTTGAAGATGGAAGGGTGAAATTAGATAAAATACAAACTTTGATGAAAATTGTAGATTCTTTAACTAAGCCCATGAGCACAAATAAATTTAGATGGTGTTAGGATTTTGTGGGCCTTTTGGCCTCTAGAAATTAGATTCCATGATGGTATGCTTCAATTTGTCTCTTGCAAGGTATTTGACAAGTGAGAGAATGTTGGAAATTAAGGTGTCTTAATCTTGCAAAATTCATATTTTAATTTAATAGTTATTTAGGATTTTTTCTACGTACTATTATATTTTATCATTATTTAAATTGTGTTCAACTCAAAATGAGGCATTGAAATTTTTGGTGACATATTTGGCCAAATGTTGGTGCCTTGTAAGGAGTGTTATAAGTTGTCAAATTAAAGATGTTATCCATTGCGAATTTGGAGTGCCCTATTTTTGAGAGATTCTATGAAAATGTTTATGATGTGTAAGAACCTATAAGAAGGGAGTTCTTTTGGAATATTGACCAAAATTATGATAGATATTTATACTTTTCATGCACACTATTTTTAGTGAATGGAAGTTATAATATAGGCACCCAAGTTGGGTGGAATATTATGACAAATTATGATAGTTGTAAGAGGCATTATCTATTTACTAATTTTAGCATGTTTGTTGGAATCTTCATGTGTGGCATAGGAAATTGGATCAAACCTAAGTGTCATACCTATGGTGGTTTCAACACTGTTAAAAATCATTTATGGTTTCCAATTTTCTCTTTTCCTATAAATTGGGTGCTTAGAGTTGTCGTATCATATTGCATGTGTCATATGGTTAGCATCAATGATTAAATAATAGCATAATTGAAGCAATTAGATCTTAAAGAGACTAAGAATCTACAAGATTAAGATCAAACAAGGCCATACTCAATTAAATTAATCTAACATTTCCATAAAGATTCAATTGAAACTCATAGAAACCTAGTTCAAAACAATTAAATCAAATGGCAAGCAAACCTTCAATCCCATTGTGGATTGATGCATAATTGTGATGTGGATTGCTCAATTAAATGCATAATCCATGTTGCAAAAGCTTGGTTGAAGAGGGATGATTCACAAAATGCTCTCAAATTGCTTAAGAATGGCTCAAAAATTCAAGAGAGTAAGGATATTGTGAGGATTGTGAATGAAATTCATGATTGAGAGGCTTGGTATTTATAGATTTTAGAAATTCTAATCAATGGTCAAGATTGAAAATGAGGATCAATGGATGAGAGGAAATCAAGGAGGTGAGTGTGGATCAAGAAGGATCAATGGTTGAGGATTCATGAGAGCCCAAAATATCCCTTATTTCATGGAAACAAGTTGGAGATATTTTGAATTGGAAGGAAGAATTTGAATTTGAAAAGGGAATATTTTTTAGAATATTTTTTGTTCAAGTTGGAGAGTTGGAGGAAAATTATGAAAATTATTTAATTGTGAGGATGAGAGGAATTAAGATTTTTAATTAAATAATTGAAAATTATTTGATCAAGAGGGATTATTAGTGTGAAAATGATGAATTAATCAAATAAACTGAATTATTCAATTAATAGAAAAATAAAGTGAATTTAACCAAATAATTGAACATTATTTAATTAAATAGAGGATATAGGTGATAATGGTGTTAGTAAGTGAAATCAATATGTGTGATATGCTTAGGAAATTTTTAGGTGTCTACATTTTCCCCTCTTTGAAGTAATGCATGTGTTGCATTGTTTCAAAGACTTAATGTTGCTTAGAAAAAATTACAAATTGCTTGATTTTACCTGATGCCCCACTATATCCCAACGGACAAAGGAATGTTGGTGTGATGCTCCTCGAGAGATTGGTTGAAAAAATTAATTTTCAATTTGAGATCATGATAAGTTGGTAGGATTAGTTTTGCTAAAAGGATGAAAAATAAGTCCTAGGAAGCTCAGATGTTCGATGTAGACATATTTTATGATGTTATATACACACTCATTGGTTATGGATATGCTCATGTATATTTTGATGTATATCACACATATTTGATATGCATCATGACAACCATTTTTTTATGATATATGAGATGAGCCATTTTGATGCGACCATTGCTATGTTTTTTTATACATTGATCTTTTATGATGCATATGTTATGTGATGTTTCATGATATGAAATGATGTGATGATGGATATTGATTTATTATGATACTAATGATTTGTGGATGTAGGATGATTGATATGAGATGATGTTAATAGTTTGTGGAAGCATATAACTTTTTGTCATGTCATGATACTTGGATAGAAATGTTAATATGGATATAAGAATGAGATAGAATGAAATGATTAGAATAAAATGATGATGATGATCAGGATACCAATAAATCTATCATTATTCTGAGATTTTATTGGATATGGGATGAGATATGATAGATGATTTTTTTTTTCTTTTTAATCATGCTTAGCTTCATCATAGAAATCCTTATTTGATGTAGCAAGTAGACACGATGCACCAAGGTATGAAGAACCAAGGTGGCTTTGTATCTATTGTGTGGACTTTGACTCTACAAACAAATAGGAGTATCCTTGTTCATACCTGACATACGGACACCTTGTTTGATCATGTGAGAGAATAAATTCCTCGAAGTAAGGAGACTAATACACAAAAGGTATGAAGAACCTGATATGCACCAGCCATGGTATTATTTGAAACTTATCCCTACACACACAAGGAAAGTTTTTGCCAAGGTCGTATTGCAAGAACATCCAACAAGCACAACAAATGAAAGTAATGAAAAGTGCCCCATTTCTTTCTCTCTAAATTATTTTTAGACATCCTCGAGAGATCATAAGAATATGACAATATGATAAATCAAAGAAAAGAACAAAATGATAAAAATGTCAATGTCAGCATATCTCTTGCCAAAGAGAGTTGTTTTAGTTGAGATCTGAAGTGATGTTTATTGTAGGAAAGATATATCCATTAAGACATGCATTGGATGTTGTTTGGTTGTAAATGTTTGATAGGCCATTGATATGAAGGTTAAACAACATGTTTGATAATGATCAAGACTTAGGTTCTTGCATTAAAGTTTGTGTTTCCCCAATTGTTGCACTTGTTTCTGTTTGTTTCACCATACGTGAAGGTAATGATAAGTTTATTGTGGATGAAAGTTATTACGGATGAGAGCGAAATGGGATGGAAATGGATGTTTTGTTTTCAAATGTTTCAAAAAATATTTACTTCTTTTTAAGATGTTTTGAGGTTGCTTTTGAAATTTTCACACTTTTTGAGTTTGTTTTTGGTATTTTCAAATATTTGGATGTTTTTAAGATTTTTGAGGTTTTTTGGATGTTTTTGATTTTTTCAATATTTTGATGTTTTTGAGATTTTTGAGGTTTTTGGATGTTTTTGAGATTTTTGCACAATGTTGACAAGTAGATATGGATATGTAGCAATATCAATGATATTTTTGGGATCTTGTTGGTAGCCAAGCTAGGATCGATTGATTCGACTGATGGATTGCCAATAGTGATAACATTGTTGAGGATACACATCAATGCAAGGATAGTGTTGTCAAGATAAGAACATGAGGATTAGGAAGGATACATCCTGAGATGATGATAGATTGATCGAATAAAATGGATCAAGATTTGTAACCAAACTTGGAACAAAATATGTTTGTATGATTTGATATGAAGTTGAAGTGTAAGTTAGATGCAACTGATATAGATTGTTTTGAATCGATGTTTGATCAAATATATAATTGATAGGGAAGATATTATTCCTCAAAACATGCCATATGCTTGTGATTTTGGATATTTGCTTACAAATGTTTTGACTGCTTTGATTTCATGTTTGAAAGTGTTTAGATCAGAACATGATCTAGAGGACATAGATCAAGATTTACTTTGAAGTGCAAGATGTAAGTCTACCCCTAGTGTCTAGAAATGTATGAAATAGATATGGATTTGGATGAAAATGGATTGGATAGATGGATCATGGATTTATTAGGTTGGACGAGATGTTGGATTTATTATGGAGGGGATGAGATGCTTCCACCTAGAATGGTGCACATAGATGCTCAATTCTACTCATGATGCATGTTTTCCATGTTTTTATCATGGTACTTGCCCAAAGCGCCACCAAAGTGGTTTTCACTAGAGGAAATTTTTTCTCTTTACTACTTTTTTCATTTTTTTATTATTATTTTTATGACTTATGATTTTTGAATACTTAGATCATGTCGAACCACCTCATGGTGTTGATGTAGATGTTGTTGTCAATATATGCCAATGGTATCCTGCCTAGAGAAGTTGCTTTGCCAAGATACGGGTGCTTGTATGTAACCCATAAATGTTATTGGCATCCTTGTCGATACCAGAGTTAACCTTATCTAGATGCACACATCGTGATAAAGTGACCTTAGAGTCCTTATGATAAAGAGTTTATGCCAAGACATGGTCAATGTGAGATTTCGATCATTGATTTCGAGGTGGATGACAAATTGCAATGAGAGATATGACATGTAGATCTATGGATTGGTCGATAGTTTGGATAGCATATCTTTGATTCTCCAAATGTGGGAGATGATGAGCAATGAAAGGTGGATATGGAGCCGAGTGGAATTAGGACCAACTTCTTCATAGACTTTGTGTGTTAGTCTTGAAGCCTTTTGCATTTATGGAAATTTTTGATGGATGGAAGTCCTTTTTTATTTTTCCCAATAGTTTCTTTGACTAATGGATTTTGATAGGGATTATTTTTTTTATTTTGCTTTGGAATCCATTTGAATTTCATGTGTCCATTTTTTATTTCTTGATTCTTTAGCTTCAATGGCATACTCTTTTCCTTTATAAATATTTTCTTCTTGTTGGTCCCAATTAGTAGGTGGAAAGATGTGAGGATGTCGATTCATGACATGGATGTTTGAAGTGTTGGCAACGATTTCATCATAAAGACTCTCCATGACTCCCATGTTGATTTTTGCATTAGATAAAGTTTCCCTCGGGTGGTATTATGGAGGTATCACTGACATGTTTAGCTTCTTTGATCTCTAAATAACTAATACATTGGTGGTTAGGATTGTTGACATACTGCACTGATTCTAGGATACCTTATTCATTAGGCCTAATGCTTTTCCCTAATAATGCATCCGCTAATAAATTTTGTTTGCAACTGAATATGATTTGTCTTGGAAAAAAGGTACTAATCCTTTTATGTTTTGTTGTGGATCTTCAACGGTGATAGTTTCTTCATTTGTAAGATGGCTTTCCTTGAAAAAGGTAAGCAATCCAAGTTTATAAGTCTTAGGTTCTTCAATTTGTTGGATATATTCATACCTAATATCTTCAGTCTAAATTTGGGATGTGTTAGAATGGATTATTTTCCAAGATATGTCGATTCGATTCATAGTCAATGCAAGAATCTTCTTCATGACCATTTTATGAAATGTCACTATGAAATTATGTGGATTATGTTATGCCTTGATCATTTTTAAGGATGTTGAGAGTAGGAGACTCTTGTTCATTGGTAAGGATGTCACAAATAGGAGACTCTTGTTTGGGAAGATCATCTACATGTCCCATGGACGCATGTTTCTCATGGGAAAATGTAGGAGTGCTTTGTGTATGGATATGGTCTTCCTTTCAAAAAAAATGTATGGCTTGAAAGATACTTATTAAGTCATTGTAGTATTTTGGTGATATGGATTCTTGATCTCGATTTATTTTAGAGTTATCTTCGTTAAAAATTTGGAAAAGACCCATTAGATCTTCATAGCATTTAGGAGATATGGATTCTTGATCTTGATTCATTTCAGAGTTATCTTCGTCATGCTTTAGGTTATCTTCTTGACATGGATCAATTTTAAAGAATGGATTACTTGCAAAGGGCTCTTGGATGTCTTCAAAATGCGAACATGTGGGTGATAGCTCTTGGCTTTGATTTTCTTCATTAGGTATGAGTATTGGATTAAGGGTCTCTTGATCATCAATTGGACTTGAATCAAGTGTTGGATTAAGGATCTCTTCAATATGTGCCACCATGAGGTCAAATGATGTTAATATGTCTTAAAATGGATCATTGCTATACATTGATGAAGGATTTTGATCATGCTTTGGAAAAGATTCTTGATGTACATCAACTTTCTCATTATGTGAGGTAGAGGCATCATCAATGTGATTATTTATGGATAAGTCTTTAAGGTTATCCTCAATGGTGATTTCTCCTTGATCAATGAGGTCTTGTATAAGTCTTTTGAGTCTTATGTAATTTCATGTTTCATGACCTTTTGTTCTATGATATTGGCAATAAGTGTTGTCATCATACCATGAATGTTTGACATAAGGTTCATAATCACCTAGTGATTTTGGAAGATAGATAAAATTGGATTGGACTAGCTTGTTAACATGAACTCGATTGGCTCCCCTAAAGGAGTGTGCTCACATTTGGTGGTGTTGTTAGATTGTAATGTGTTGGTAGGAGGATTCATGCTTTGATTGTTTGGTTGATACATTTGTAAATTTTGGCATTGATTAAAATCTAACATGTGACAAGGCGTTCCAAATTTTTGATTAGGGATATCCATAGTTGTTAAGTCATTGAAGTTAGTAGGATATGATGACCCCATGTAGGGATGAAATGGAAGTGAATTTGGATAATAAATTGACATTGACATGTTTTACTAACCTCAAGATTGGATTTGTAAAGACACCTAAGTGGCCTTGGATCAATATTTGGATGATGAGTTATTTGGATGAATGGAAGATGTGAAACCTTGAATCTGGACAAAGTTTATTTTGATTAAAATCTCTTGTTTAATATGTGTTTGGGGATGATCCCTGCTTGTACTAGACTGATGAGTTTGAGCTAAGGAGGATAATAATGAGGTTCACAAACTTTGGGAGTAGGCTAATGACTCCAAAGCAAGTTAACTCACAAAGTTTTGATACTAATTCAACTAAGTACTTGAAAGAAGACAATTTTTCAAGTAAAGAGCTAAAATAGGAGATGGTGATAGAGATTTAAACCAAAAGTGACCTATGTCATTTCTAGGTTGTTTTTCTTGAATTGATTGGTTTGATGTTTGATGGTGTTGACTTGATTCAATGATGACTGAAGATGTTTTAAACAAGTTTAAAATAAGGTAGTAATGTGAAATAAAGATGGAAATATGGAGTTTGCTGCTATTTTGAATTATTAAGATGACTACAAGATTATTTTGCATGAATCTTAGGTTTCCAAATGTTTGTTGGTCAAAATTCTAAATCTAGAAAATTGTAGGTCTCTATGTTTTTTCTTGACAAACAAAGGCATTGTGTTATAGTCAAAGGCGCTAGAGTGTTTACTACAAAGGTGTTGCAATACCTACAAAGGCATTGAGATTCAACAGAAGCATCGTACTATTGGAATCAGAGGCATCAAGATGCAGTTTTGCTAATTTTCTCTTAAACAAAGGCATTGTGATGTGCAAAAGCATTGAAATGCAAACATATGCATTGTTTTGATAAAAACATAAGTGTTGATTTGCACACAAAGGAGTCACACTATTAAAAAAAAGGCATCGCTTTTGTTTAGAGGTTGATTTTTTGCAAATTTGACCTACAATTTTTATTTTTGAAGTGAGTTGTGTGTTTAATTGATTTGGCAAGTGATTGAAAACAACAAAAAAAACATATAGGACTAAATCAATTAGATGTTTGGAAGATTTTCGCATGTCTTCTTCAATAATACCATGCTAATTGGTATCATGGGGAGATTTACAATAAATACATGTCATAGATACACATCCTAATTTAGTGGTAGATCAAGATTATCAGCTTAAAGTAGGTCTGCATAATAGAATATCATCCAATGAGTGGGTGACTAGAGTATGCTAGGGTCATGTACCACCTTGACAAGAAAAGATCCTAACAAGGAATATTTGTCACCTCAACAAAGGTTAGTACATAGCAAGTAACTTCACACATTGATCCTTGTATGTTGCACCACTTTAAGCTGACTATTTATAAATGGCTCTTAGGCTTCTAGATTTTATAAGTTCGTAGTAGGGGTCTTCCGTGAACAAAGAGCTCATCTAATATTCCTGATTTGAGAGGGGTCTCATCTCTTCTCATCACCTATACACGTCTCGACAGGCCGAGGGTCATGAGGCTTGTCTTAAAGGACGCTAGTTACTCCTTGGGGTACAACTTTCATTCTCCCCCCTTTATATAGCTCGTCGAGAAACATTCTTGAGATCAAAACTTGGGGTGATGAGGCCCCTAAGAAAGTCTCCTACTTTGAAATAAACGGAAATAGTGTTGCTTTTGATCCCCAAGATCATTCTTAGGAGTTGTGAGGGGAGGGCATACACAACACTATAACTAAAGGTGTACAAACAGATTGCAAATGAATGGTGTTTCTAATTTTCAAGATCATACTATGCACAAGGAAAGAGCATATGCACACATCCACTTACCAAACACGCCATAAAGTTATTTTTAAGTGCACCAAGGATTCAAATGTGTGGTTCAATTTTAAAAACACCAAATTCAAATGTGCAAGTTGTTGGTAATCCCAAATTGAAATGTGGAAGTTGTTAGTAAATTTATAAGGACTAAATCAAAATATGAAAGTTGTGTTCATTTTTAATGCACCAATTAAAATGTGAGATGTATTTTAAATGCAAAAATAGGAAGTGTGAATCCTAGATTAAATCCAAAATCCTACAACCAAAAATGTTAGTAGTTTTGACTACTAATCTTCCTCCATAAATTGCCACAATCTTGTAAACTGTTAAACAAAATAAAGAAAGCACGGGATTGTTAAAGGTTAGTCAAAGTAAAGAATTCAAAAATGAACTACAAACATTAACAAACATAAGCAGTGTTTACCTGAGAAAGGCGTTGAACTTCAGAATAGGCATTGCACTGTCAATCTGCAAAGGCGTCAATCTTATTGCAAAGGCATTGCACTATCTCTGCAAGCCAAAATAGCAAGTCAAAACAAAGGCACAACTTTATGACAAAGGCATCGTGATTTGAATGAAGGCACTGCAAATAAAAGTGTGACTTTATGACAAAGGAATTTGAACAAAGGCATTGCAAACAAAAGCATGACTTTATGAAAAAGGCGTCAGACTTTGAGCAAAGGCACTGATCTTTCTCTACAAATAAAAATAACAAGTTAAAATAGAAGCATGACTTTACGACAAAGGCGTCATGATTTAGAAAAATGTGCTACAAACAAAAGCGTGACTTTATGACAAAGCCATAAGACTTTGAACAAAGGCATCAAACGTTGAACAAAGGCATCAAACGTTGAACAAAGGCGTTGATCTTTCTCTGCAAAGAAAAATAGCAAGTTAAAATAGAAGCATGGCTATATGACAAAGGAGTCAAAATTTGAAGAAAGGTGTTGATCTTTGATATGCAAAGGAATCGAAATTTGAACAAAGTTGTCGATTTTGATATGCAAAGGCGTCAAAATTTGAATAAAGGCATCGATCTTTGATATTTAAAGGTGTCAATCTTTTGTAAAGGTGCCGCACTGTCTCTATAACCTATAAGGCTAACAAAACTTCACAAAATATTAGAATGGGGACATGGGTCCCACTAGGCGTGCCAAAATGTTGTATGGTTAGTATGAATGATCAAATAACAACATAATTGAAGTAATTATATCTTAAACAAATTAAAAATCTACAAGATTAAGATCAAACAAGGTCATACTCAATGAAATTAAGCTAGCATTGCCATAAAGATTCAATTGAAACTCAAAGAAACCTAATTCAAAACAATTAAATCAAATGACAAGAAAACCTCCAATCTCATTGTGGATTGATGCATAATTGTGATGAGGATTGCTTAGTTAAATGCATAATCCATGTTGCAAAATCTTGGTTGAAGAGGGATGATTCACAAAATGCTCTCAAATTGCTTAAGAATGGCTCAACAATTCAAGATAGTAAGGATGCTATGAGGATTGTGAATGAAATTCATGATTGAGAGGCTTGGTATTTATAGATTTTAAAAATTATAATCAACGGTCAAGATTGAAAATGAGGATCAATGGATGAGAGGAAATCAAAGAGGTGAGTGTGGATCAAGAAGGATCAATGGTTGAGGATTCATGAGAGCCCAAAATATCCCTTATTTCATGAAAATAAGTTGGAGATATTTTGAATTGGAGGGAAGAATTTCAATTTTAAAAGGGAATATTATTTTAGAATATTCTTTGTGCAAGTTGGATAGTTGGAAGAAAATTAGGCAATTAAAAAATTATAAAAATCATTTGATTGTGAAGATGAGGAGAATTAAGATTTTTAATTAAATAATTGGGAATTATTTAATCGAGAGAGTGTGAAAATGATGAATTAATCAAATAATCTAAATTATTCAATTAATAGAAAAATAAAATGAATTTAACCAAATAATTGAACATTATTTAATTAAATAGAGGAAATAGGTGATAATGATGTTAGTAAGTGAAATCAAGATGTGTGATATGCTTAGGACATTTTAAAGTGTCTACAGTATGAATATGCAAGCATTGGAATGTTGTTGAAATTACTCTATAATTGGATGTTTGTGAAACTCGTATAAAAGCTTGCTCTACAAGTGTGTTGTAATTTCTTGTTTGGTTTGATAGTACATTGAACAGGATTTGGAGTGTGGGGTTTTCTCTCCAAAGGGTTTCCTCATGTAGTATTGATATTGTAAGTTGTATTGTTTATGTTTTTATATGTGTTTCTACGTGTATTTTCTATAATGATTTAGATTGGATTTTAATTTTTTCTATAGTAGTCCTCTCAAGATTCGCATAAGAAGTTGATTCTACTATTTTTGCTTCCTTACACCTCCTAGTAATCGAAAACCAAACCAAGTCACAAGAGAAGATAAGAAGAATGAGGTTCTTCATTATAGGAGTCAATCCAATGAATTAGTTGTGCCAATTCTAGAGATGGCTAAGGCTTCTATGTTGATCTATGAAGTGCTAATTAGCCACTTTAATTGATCAAGATTTTCTTTTGCTACATCGCAAAGAACGTAAATCCCTTTAAATTGCAATCTAAACTTCTCTAATACAATGCACATAAGCCACAAATTACCCAAGTTGAATCTCATAACACAAATCAAATTTGAGGCTCCCATGGGTCAAATTGTGATTGATACAATTGTTCCTAGGAATGAAGTGAGACTGGATAAAGTGTGGGTTGAAGATTTTGAAGCTCATTAATTTATTTTTTGTAAATTGATCAACAAGACACCCTTGGCATGGTTGGGTAGGTGGTGGAATTTGGCAATGCACACTTCAGAAAGATGCTTGAAGTTTCTCATCTTAAAGTAGAAAAAGGAGCATTTGTTAAATACATTGACAAAGCTTTTGCATCAAGGTTGAGTATTCAAAGTCCTATTGTTGTGGAAATGACTCCAACTTGTAGTGAAGAATATGAGAAAGTCACTCACATGAGTGAATGGACATCCTACAAAGCAACATTTAAGGGAATATCTCTAAAACCTTCAACTTACTCAAAGATAAATTGTCCCTATTAGATGTAACTCAAACTTTCTTAGAGAGCTCGCCAAAGATGGCTTTTATGCACCAAGACTTCCTTCAAACCCTTCGATCATGTAGTTAGACAAGGGATGCTCTAAACAAGATAATGGATTTCCCCAATCTCATTCATATGAAATCAAGATGGGCGTTAATCTTCAAGAAACATTAAAATGGTTCTTCACACTTGAGCATAGTTGTAGCATGTTCATGAAAGATCATGTTCACTCTTTGCTACTCGTTAGAGAAATCCATCATCTTGTGTGAATTTACCTTAAAGTTCCAACTATACAATGCGACATTTTCTAAAGATAATTTAGCAAAATTTATTTCACTTAGACAAAAGAAGAGAATCTATCTTCCTTCAAATTTGTAACAATATAAATATATTCACCTCTCTTACCTAATTGCAACCATCACCAAAGCATTCAATCTCTCTCCAAACACCACTAGTATGCAACATTTCATAGAAGAACTAGAAACAAAGAGGGTGCAAATCAATTATCTCATCCTTCAACAAGGTCTTCATTTGAGAGAGATCAAACCACTTGGTCTTGCTCCCATAGGTAAATTCATTGAAAAATAGAAGCCTTTTGCAAGTTGGCCATAACCTACAAGCAAGATTAAGCCGTTGTTAGCTTGATAAGAAATTAAATATGTACACTATTACATTTTTACATTGAGGTTATGGCCCATGCCATAGGCTTCTAATATTAAAATGACTTTAGGTCATTCCTTAATTCACTAGGTCCCAATTGCAATTTCAAAGTGATTTGCACGATAGCTTAAGTTACTTTAGGGTTTCTAGTTAGTTATGCAAGTTTGTTATCTAAGTAGTTATTAATCGGTTGTTACATATAACTAACTAGGAGGATTATAAACAATGGACCCTAATTATTGTAATCAAAGCTCCTTCTTTTCTCAATCAAACAAAGAGGATGGCTATTGAAAGCTTCCAAGTTAGTAAAGAAATGACTACTTTTTTGCAATAGAGTGAAGATGTATCATAACCTATTTTTATGGCATGAAAGGTTTCTTTATCTTTTGAAAGCTAACCTAGTAGATTCTTTGATTTATTTCTACAATGTTTTATTGTATGTTAGTTGATGAAACAATTCCATTTTCACTTTGGTACTTCACATTATTCCAAGCCATTCGTCATTCTAAAGTATAACACTATAAGGGGAGACCCTATCCTTATTTCTTTGCATAGTGTTATTTTCTTCTTAAAATTTTATTTTATTTTATTCAACAAATCAATTTAATTATTTTATAAGAATGAAACTACTATTGAAATGAGAGAGAAAAACGAGATTGCTCTCAAATCATTTCTTTTTCATTCACATTGCACTAAAAAACTATTAAATTGTATTGCCTTTAAAAGGCTAATATTCTCGTATAAAACTAGTTACGGGAATATAACTACCAAATTTTGTCATTCACACTGCACTAAAAAAATATTACATTGTATTGCCTTTAAAAGGCCGATATTCCCATGTAAAACTAGTTACGGGAATATAACTACCAAAACCTAATCTATTTATTAAATTAACAATATCATGTTAATTTATTTAAATTATTAACTAATTTATGTCATGTACTAAATTCTAACACCCCCCTTAGTATTGACATAGAGGAAAGAAATTAGTACACGTTCTTTAAATGCATGCTTCAGGTATATATGTTGTCACGACCCTATGAAGCTCAAATAGAGGAAAATGAAGCAAATCGATATGCCACCAAAATTTCGATATTGGAATTGGGTCTTGACTCCTTCAGTGGAAATATTAAATTCTTATATCAATCCAGTTCATGTGACACACACAACACCATTATTGAAGGTTGTCCCTCACCAATGGATATGTATTCAAGCGGCATTCATCGACATTACTTTTCCTGCATTCGCTAATAGTTATTATGTATGTTTGTCTCCTTTATTTCCGCCATCTATATCCTTCCCGTGGCCTTGACATTATATCTTTGAAATGTTTGTCAATTGAACATACAGTCGATATAAAACAAGTTCTTCTGTCTGGAATATGAAATCCTGATACCAATCACCTCCAATAATATTTGATGCGAAGTATACTCCTATCTCAGTGCTTAATCCAATCTTTGATATATTTGCAAGCGATAACTCTTAATATCTGGCATGTATGCATCCTCCAACTGCCTCTACACAATCGGTGAAATCAACAAAGGAAATGCAAACCTAGAAAGAAACATTATTCTAGAATAACAATCGATGCAAACAGAATGAGTATGATCTACAAGAATGAATGTCACCTCCAGACACACTTCAACAAATCAGGGGGAAATATAAATCTTAAATTTTAATTTTTTATTTTATTTTCCAGATTTTGAAAATAAACATGAACATAATGGAGGAAAAACAATGGAAGGAGTGACCAAGATGGAAAGAAAGAAGAAATGCAAATGAGTGATGAATGACACATATTTGCACGTGGTCTGCATTGCTCCTTTTTTGAAAAAATGAAAGAATGGTGGACAAACATCAATGGTTGTTACACGTGGTATGCACTATGTGGCCTTTGAATGAACCACTTTTAATGAAGACAAACAGATGGAAGGAGATCAAAGAGAGGTCCAAGAAGAAACCTACTCTAGTACCATATTGAAATGAGAGAGAAAAACGAGATTTCTCTAGAATCAAAATTATGTCATTCACATTGCACTAAAAAATATTACAATGTATTTCCTTTAAAAGGCCAATATTCCCATATAAAACTAGTTACAAGAATATAACTACCAAACCCTAATCTATTTATTAAATTAACAATATTATGTTAATTTATTTATTAAACTAATTTATGTCATGTACTAAATTCTAACAACTACCAAAAGTAGTTGAAGTAAATAGTTGTGCAATCAGTAGTCTAGCCACAAAGGTAACAAAAACGACTAGTATTCCAACCACAAAGGCAACAATAAAAAGACAATTTTTACATAAATTGTATAACATCTTTACTATGGTTGAGCTTACTATCAAGCTTAAAATTCATAATTTGTTCTTTAACCTGTTGTAGCTAATGTTTGACCTTCACATTCTTCTTACATAAGACTTGGATCTATGAAAGAAGAAAAGCCGCTTGAAGAAATATGTCAAAGTAAAGCCTTAGAGTACCAATTACCTTATGATAGTTATTAGAAAACATAGCAACACATATATTCTTCCATATATTTTTTAAAACCACTTGCCAAATAGAATCAACAATCACATCATTATGCATACCAAAACCAAGAATAGCTTCTTTCCAATTCAAATCATGTTAAAAATCACAAAGAAATCTCTAAACACAACAAACCATTACTTTTTAACAAGAAAATAGTCCCAAAATATATGTTTCAAACTTTCAACAGCATGAAAAAAAGAATAGCTAGTCGGTTGGACCATAATACATTTTAATCTATCTCCCACAGGTAGCTTGCAATGTAGTATTTTCCAAGCCAATACATGTGTATTGAAATCAGCTTAAGATTTTTATATTTGAGCACTCATTTTGGACCAAAATTTGGAGGTAAATTTGCATTTCCACTTATGATTAATACGAGTAAGATGCCAACTAGGAAGTAATTGGATATAAATTGACGTTAAAGGAAAATGATTGAAATGACTAGAAGACAGTCGTTTCAAATCTTTAAAGAAATAGCAATCCCTTGAATTACATAATTTCATAGCCAGATCAAAAAGAATAAGTGATTGAATAAAAATCAAGAACTGCTTATATTTATTATTCAACCCATGATGTTCTTTGATATTATTCCATGAAGCCCAATCAATCCCAAATATATTGAGATTGTCTAACCCCTTTTTTAACAAGTAGTGAACATGTCTTTGGAAGATAATAGCCAATGGCTAATTATGATAAGTAATAGGTTTATTCCACCATATTGATGTTGAAGCAAAATTGAAACCTTGTTGCAAGGAAGAGATTTCATTTCAAAAATTTGCACTCTTTGCCACACTTTCCATATAGATTGAAAGGAAAATGAAGCTTTGATTTTAAAGAAAGGAGACACGAGTATTTTGTCTAAACAATTAATAGCTTGCCACTTTTTCTTAATTGAAACTTCCACGATTTGTTGACAAACTAAAAATTTATATAGTTCATCTCCACTAGCAGCTCTACTAATCCATTTTGCAGCAAGGCAAGTCCCTTGGGTTTTGGGATCTATAAGCCTTAGGGAACCTTTATGTTTTGATTGAATGTAATGAGACCATGAAAAAGCAATGAACCCAACATCACCATCCCACTTGGACCACAAAAATTTATGAATTATTCTCTCTAGCTTTTCATAACCTTGCTTGGATGACATCCAACGGGAGGAGTAATACACATGGATCACAATAAGAATCTTATTGGCAACTTGAATCTTGACAACTAAAGACAAGAATTTATTGCCCAAATTAAAAAACTTATTCTTAAGTCTATTTAAAAACCAAGCCCGCATTTCAAAAAAGAGGCTCCCAAACTAAAAGGAATGTCAAGATATTTAGTTATCTCTCCATGTTTGTTTTGCCTCCATTCATTTGGCATCCATTGTGGAATAGCATCAAGCTAAGTCATCAGAAATTCAATTTTGTTATGAGTTAGATGTGAACCAAAAATAGCACAATACAATTTTAAAATGTCCAAAGTATTGCTCAATTCCTCTTTAGAGTTATGCTAGAATAGCATACTATCACCAACAAAGTGGGAATTAATTACCATGTTATTTTGAGGAATAAAAATTCCTTTGATAAGTTTCATCTGGTAGGCTTTTTGGAGATGATGACCCAAGGCATCAATTGTAAGAAAATATAAAAAGGGGGATACGAAACATCCCTACCTTATAGAACATTGTAACTCAAAAAAGTTTGACATAGTCTTATTAATAATAAGGTGGGCATCAGCATCTTTGAACAACAATTGAACATGCTTTTGAATTTTAGGTCCAAAACTCAACACTTGCAGCATTTTAAGAATGAAGCTACAACATATTCTAGTGTATGCTTTATCAAAATCTAACTTGACCACCAAGGCATTTTGGCTTGATTGTTGTGCCCATTCCATGGTCTCCCAAGCCAACATTAAATTATCAAATATATATCTTCCTTTTAAAAAACTTGTTTGCTCAACTCTCACAATAATCTAAACAATAGGTTTAATTTTGATAACTAAAGTCTTTGCTATGATTTTATATGAAGTATTTAATAAGGTAATTGGCTGTGAGTGATAGTATCCTCATTCTTCCACATAATTTGATAGAATTCAGCTAGAAGACCGTCAAAACCAAGGCTTTTATTTGATTTCATAGAAAAGAGTGTTCAATTTCTTCCAAGGAGAGAATATGGTCCACGAATTCGCTCTAACCTAGATCAATCATATTTGGGATAATTCTTAAATACTTTCTTCCAAAGCTTGTTGAATATTTGTCCAAACGATTTCCTCTTTGAACAACTTTTCATAAAAATTATAGAACAAATTAACAATTAATGCATTATCAATGTGATATCCACTTCATCCTTTATAGCATCAATTCTCTCTTTTTTGTGTTTATAATTGAGATAGTTAAAGAAATATTTAGAACCCTTATTCCTTACCTTGATCCATTGAATTATGGCTTTGGTTTTGGCTCCTTGCCCTTTGTAATGATCTATTTTACACAACTAAGCTTAAGTAACAACAATATGATTCAAAAAAATTCATTATGAGGATTGATGTTTAATTTATTTCTAGCATGTTTTATCTACCCTTGGAGGGATCCTTCTTTGTGTTTACATCTCCAAGCCATTCTTCTTCCAAAGGATCGAAGAAATTCAACACATTGAGATATTGCAGCATTCCACCAAACAATCCTTGAATCCCCTTCAAGAGGTTTAGGAATTGAGTTCCAAATTCCCACTAAAGTTGAAACACATTCAGTGTTTTTTAGATGAGAAATATTAAGTTTGAAGGGGGGCTAAGAGGAAAGATCTACATTTTGCAAAAAAGGGGAGCAAAAATTTGGAAAATGATTTGATAAAGTTGTTGAATAATCTACATGCACACAATTATCCGAGGGAAACTTGTCCAATTGGATGTTATGAGATAATAAAAATGATCCAATCTGCTCAATTTCCTATCACTACCTAGTATGCAATTAGACCAAGTAAACCAATTACTAGCATGACTGGTGAATTTATTATGAATAGGATCAGTAACTCCAAGCAAATTTTGACAATAAATCCACTTTTCAATTTCATCTTGGCTAAATTTAAAATAGCTAAACCAGCTATGATCCTCATGATGTTCCACTATATTAAAATCTCCACTCAACACCCAATCAACATTAGGAAGACTTCTAGACATCCGATCTCAAAGAGCAGCTCTTTCTTTTGGATTATTAGGAGCATATATAGAGCAAAAACTCAAGGGTTGTCCATTGATAAAGGAAAGGGCCCAAGCATAGTTATGTGTCGGGTCCTCTCCCTTATTAATGACATAATTGGATATCCAAGGACACAATCCAAGCACAACTCCACCAATGTCTTCTTTATGTGAGGTATGAACAGATAGAGCTTCTTTCCAAAGGCTGAAAAGAGTCACATCTAAGCGCTCATTGTTGATTTTAACATAACAATAACACATTCAATTTCCATTTCACTAGAGTATCTTTAACTTTAAATTTTTGATGAGTGGGGAATCCCTCTCACTTTCCAAGATAATATCTTACAATTCATGATGAACCGACTAGAAGGTATCATCCTCTTGTGGCAATACTCCAAAACAATTAGAGATAGCAACAACTTGTTCATTGTTCAATTTTTCATTTGAAACAGTTGGTGATGACCTTGACCTTTGTCTAGAATTAGGAGGAGAAATGGATATGCTAGGGGATTTCAACAAACCAGGAGAGTGAAGACAGGATGGCTTGTTGAGAGTAGAGTAGGAAATGGAAGAAGAAGATGGTTCTTTTCTCTTTCGAACAATCCTCCACTCATAATAGCATCTTTTTGTCCACTAAGGAGGGTTTAAAAGGTGAAGAATAACCAAAAGAAGGAAGAATAACGTCAGAATAGCATCTTTTTGTCCACTAAGGAGGGTTTAAAAGGTGAAGAATAACCAAAAGAAGGAAGAATAACGTTGGTTTGTAGGGAAGGTGAAGGTGGGCTTTTAATGACTGATTTCAACTACATGATGGGATTATTGACAACCTTGACTACAATAGCTTGCGAGTGTGAAGAAGAAGACCTATTTTTTCTGATGGGACAATCTCGAATCAAATGACCATCATGTCGACAAAAAAAGGAGGCATTTGGCTTGTTCAAATAAACTATTGGCTGATCCAATTCAAAGTTTGGACCAAACAATTTAATATTCTCTAACAAAGGTTTGTTCAAGTCAATTTCCATGCATACCCTTGGATGAACTCTTAAACTAGCAAATTTATCATAACTTTGCTTGCGCCATATGACTTTATTGAGTTGGGCTACAATATCTTTCAAAAATAGTCTAAAGGCTAAATTTAGAAATAGGAGTTTCAACCACATAGAATAGTGAGAACGGGAAAGGCCTTCAGGATGAAAATCAAAGGTCCAAACTTGCAAATAATGAACTTATCCACATATAACCCATGTGTCATACTGTAAAACTGCTTGAGCATGCTCAACAGACTTAAACATACATGAAAATATATCCTTTGCCCAACCCTCTACTTGATTCAATCACCCAACCTTTGTTTTCCCAATTTTGTTTAGCCCATTTGTGAAAATCTAATTCTGTACAATTTTGTTTTGATTTTTAACAATGCATTCAACAATTTCATTAGGGAGCTGGAATTCTAAGGTTTTACCTTGATCTTCTTTAGCATCTTCTCAATTCTTTTCTTCCTTTTCTCCATTTTGAACAAGGGTTAACTCTTTTAAGACTATCTGGCTATTCTACTTTCCTTCTAAATCAGGAACATCCTCCATTAAAACCACCTCTTTGCTGGATTCCAATGAAAGGGTTTTCTTTGCCAATCTTGCTTTTGTTTTCATCCTCGTTTGCAACCCTTCCTTTTCTTTGTATGTATGTACATATTGTTATATATTCTACCATTTGTAAAATTTTCACAGGTTTTAAATAAAGGGTAGCCTCCTGGAGGAGCATACTCCCATGCACTGCCCCTAATCAATTTGTGCAGGCAATTTTTTTGGGATAACATATTTGAATTCCAAAAAACTGGTTTTTATTTTGAGCTGGAAAGACTTGTGGTTTAAATCCTACAACAAATTTATTTGGGACCTATATCATTAACATTGAAATGACACAGCGATGCTTTTCAAAGACAAAGAAGTTCATCTATATGTCACTTCCCTTGGTACGCAGAGAACTATGCACAAGGAAATTATACAGAATAAGCTTCACTACTGCTGTTTTCTCCAATATGAATTTGCAGAAACTCTTGATAAAATACTTGAGATCCAAAGATGCTGCTCTCGTTTATACAGTCCGCACTCAAATGCTACATATAGTTGTCTTTGTTCTAAGCATAGAACTGACATATATAAATCCTCTCCAAAAAGAATAAATGAACTGTCTATGTTTCTGCTGGATAAGCAACAAAAACTTTACACATGAAGAATAAGCTCAAAAAACTAGATTGCGAAAAGTAATCGTCATATTTTAATACTAAGGAAATAGTTCTGATTTTAAGCTGTTGAGAGACATGTTTCAAATCTTACTGCACACTTCTTATGTGCATGTGTTCCAGACATAGAAGTGAATTTTATATGGTTCTGAATGGGAAGAATTAAACTAGATTGCAAAAAGCAATAATCATATATTGGTGCAAAAGTGTTATTTTTAGATCATGCAGTCCCATATTAAAAGATTTGGCAGCACATAGTTAGCACGAGAAAGTTCAAAACCAAATTTGTCAAATGTAGACCAATAGCCTTAAAACCATATTAAAAATGTGTTGCTATATAGATCATTTTGTTATTAAAACTCAAAAAGCAACCAATTTTTCAATATTGTTAGGCAGTGTCACTATTTAATAATTTATCTGTTAATGAGAAGATAGATTAGAGTTCAACTGACACGCCTCAAATTCAACCATCTGGAGCAATAAAGCCCGTGAAAGTTATAGAATACCAATACAAATGAAACTGCTCCAACTCTTCATTAGTATTGCCTCTCTCCTTAATCAAAGGGAAAAATCAAAATTTTTCCTTGACTTTGAGAAAACCACTGCTTTATACGTACAAGGATTTTACGTCCAAAGTCACCCATGACACAACTAGTAGTCCAGTAGTTTCCAATTTAGAGTTTTCTCATTCTTCAGCAAATACTTTAAGTCCAAAGAAAATGCTCCGGTTCTTGATGAACATTAACTCTTCCCGTGATATGACAAATACCTCTCAGCAAATAGTTAATAGCCACATATTTACTTCTACTTTTGTGCCGGTAAGACTAGTGACTCGTGTCACCCCACACTTATTTGGTGTACGTGTTCTTTAAGTAATAGATGAAGCGGATGAAAAGTTAGCCATATGCCACAGAATAGAAAATCCAACGGAGAAGCAAGTATTGAAATACAATAGGAGATTCAGCACAATTTGTAGAAATCTAAACTAGGTTAACCAACAATTAGCCCTCCCCTGAATCTCTCTAAATTGAGGGAGCAGCAGCTGGGAGATCTTTGATCCATGGATCCAGGGGCTTCCCAACAGAGTACACAATAAACCCAATCTTTCTCAGCTCCTCAGCATTAACCACATTGCGCCCATCAAACACAAAAGCAGGCTTCTCCATGTTCTCATAGATCTTACCATAATCCAGACCCTTGAATTCATCCCATTCAGTCAAGATGCAGATCCCATGGGCACTCCTAGTAGCCTCATATGCATCCCAAACCACATTCACCTGCTTAGAGGCAGTGGGGCTGCTGGGGACCAGATGCTGTGGGTGATCCCAATCAAACTTGTTCATGGCTAAGTCCCTCCTGATCTGGTCTTCTGTCACTTGTGGATCATAGATGCTCAACTGTGCCTTGTCACCCAATAAGCCATGGCACACATCAATGGCAGCAGTTTCTCTTGTGTCCCCTGTGTCCTTCTTGAAGGCAAATCCCAAAATTGCTATCTTCTTGCCAGAAACAGTATTGAACATGGACGAAACCACCCTGTTCACAAATCTAGATTTCTGGTAGTCATTGATGTGCACAACCTGTTTCCAGTAATTTTCAGATTAAGTCAAGCCCATTGTCTAATAGCAAGGAAATTCTAAAGAAAGACAAAAGATTTACCATTAATGCATGCATATTTGGTCTAATTCTAAGGAAAGTTGGAAAAATGTTGGCATGTTCACCCATCAGAATGATACTGAGCTAACAACCATGAACAAGGTTGGAAAGATCTAGAACCTCTAGAACAGAAGAAACAGACAAACAAAACAGAAATATGGCTTGATATAGACATGAAACACACTTTCACTCTTCAGGTACAGATTACACTTTCAGAGGAAAACATCACACAATATTGCTCTCACTGATCTAACAACAGAAAGAAAAAATTAAAAACCAAAAAAAATTTCAATTGACAAATCTGATTTTTAAATATTTAGTACAAATTTAGCCAACTGGAAAACAGAACCTATAAATATATCTGAACCTATTTCAAAAAGTGCGTAGCTCTGCATAATTCCAGAGAACATAGGACCTACAACTAATAAAATATATGTGTATTTTATCTATTGGCTTGGATGAAAACCCAATCATGAATTGAAAAAAAATACCATTTGACAAATCTGATTTGAAAATTCAGGTAGTGTGTAGCTTTGTATAATTCCAAAGAAAAACATTAGGACCTACAACTAGTTTATGTTCTATTTTATTATTAGTATGGATGACACCCCAACCATGAATGGATTCTGCATACTTCCAAAGAAACACATAGGACCTACAAATAATTTATGTGTATTTTTACCTATTAGCATGGATGACACCCCAACCATTGATGGGTTTATGCATAATTCCGAAGAAAAAAATATACCTACAACTAAGTTATCTGTATTTTAATTTTTTTCTAGTAGCATGGATGACACCCCGCCCATGAATGTGGTTATGATCAAAGTCCTGATCCACCCAACAAGGATCTAAAACCTCTAGGAATAAAAGATAATCTATGGATACAACTTAACTTTCATATATGGAAATATGTTTTCACTGTTTAGGTACACTTTACTAATGAAAACATGACCAATATGCCTTCACATAGATCTAACATACGGAAATGTTATTGAAGAAAAAGTTGGAGATATCTGAATTTGAAAAACTTCTAAAGCTTTTAACCCATTAATAAAAAATATCCTTACCTGTTTCCAGTAGTGTGCAACCTCTGCCAGGCCATTGCACTCACAAATGTATACCAGGTTCAAAATATCTTTCTGAAAGCAGGACCCACCAAAACCCACACTGGCATTCAAGAATCTGGGGCCTATGCGTGAGTCTTTGCCCACAGCATACGCAACCTCTGCCACATCAGCACCAGTGGTCTCACAGAGAGCTGACATAGCATTAACAGATGAGATCCGCTGAGCCAGGAAGGCGTTAGCTGCCAGCTTTGACAGCTCAGCAGACCAGAGATTCATGGTAATGATGCGGTCCTGTGGGACCCAGTGAGCGTAAACTGCTGCAAGAGCCGAAACAGCCTTCTGCCCCTCGGCAGTTTCACGGCCCCCAATAAGGACTCTATCTGGCTGCATCAGGTCCTCTATGGCAGTCCCCTCTGCAAGAAACTCTGGATTCGACAGGATCTGAAAATTAAATTTACTGTTATTTAGGTATTGATGTCCACAAGTGGCCAAAGACTGGTGAGCAACTTAAAAGAAGCCAAAAGAAATAATTGGGAGTCCTTGGTACATCTGTAACAGGATAAAGAAAATGTACCAAAAAATACATAATAGCAGAGCCTCGTGCATCTCTTACACGATAAATAAAATGCAGTTTAAAACACTACAATAGTACCTAGCTCATCTCCAAGTAAAGAATATGCAGCTGAAAAATATATACTATAAACGTTCAGTGCATCTCTAACAAAGTAAAGATTATGCAGCTGAAAAATATGCAGTAAGAGTGCAGAGTGCATCAATAACAAACCAAAGACAATGCAACTGAAAAATACACAACTGGAATGCCGGGTGTATCTAACAAACTGACCAAAATGCAGTCGGAAATGTACAATAGGTGCAGCAATGCATCTCTAATAAACTGAACAACTGCAGTTGAAAAATATACAATAGGAGTGCCTTAGGCATCTCTAACAAGTAAAGAATATGCAGCTGAAAAATATGGCAAGAATATCAATTGCATCTCTAAAAAACTAAAGAGAAATTAAAACATTAAGCAACAAGTGTACGGTACATTTTGAATACCAATGCCTAAGGCATACAATTATGTAAATATATATTTATGTCAATGCAACTGCACTGGCAGTCTTCAGAGCATCTCTAGCAAAGAACTGAGAAGTATACAATAGGATTACATGAAAGAAATGCTGCAGAGAATAAAAAGAACCCGCAAACTATACAATAGGAATATCTATATAAAATGAAGTGGAAATTGAAAACAGCTAAGAATTGTATAATAGAAGTGCCTAATGCATCCCAAAAAAATTAAAGCAAATGATGTAGAGGATTAGAAGGGGCTACAAAATATACAATAGGGGTGCCTAAGGAAAATGCAGCCAACATGAAAAGAGATGAACAGTATACAATATGAATGTTTATGTGATGTCCCCAACTCAAGCCATGTGGGCTGTCCTTTCCTTGGATTACCCAGGGGGAAGAGAATGTAGAGCATTATTGGGTTAGTGTGGAGTCTTTGGCTTGTATCCTATTCTATTCTTAAGTTGTGGGCACGTCTGTTTATGCAACTTAAGTGATTCTTAATCTAAAGACTTAAGTTTTCCCCCTCTTTAAGTTTAATGACTTAATGGACATGTACATCAAGTGATTTTATTAAACATGTGCCAAAAAGATCAAGGAGGGGCATGGGATTTCAAGGAGACTATTGGCTCATTTTTTAGGGATTTTATTTGGAGCATTGAATTGAGTTGGTAATGGATCAATGGCTGAGGTTAAGTCCTTCCTTTGGGAGTCATTATATAACTTTTTAGGGTTCTTTTGGAGCTCATTATGTTATAATTCTCTTCTCTATAGTTGCTGCAATTTTTAGCTTAAGATTTGAAAACCCTTGAGTATCCCTAGTTTCAGAGAGATATACAAGCTCCCCCTAGCCAAAGGTTGTGTTTCGATGGAAGGGCTTTGGTTTGTGATGCCCTAGCACATCATATTCAGAACTGCACTTTGTTATTAGGTTTGGAGGCCGTTTTGGGAGGTGAGATTCAGAATATCAGGATAAATTCTGGGCAGATTTAAAGTATTTTTTCTGCGACTTTTCTATGTTCAGAAATAATCAGAAATTTATTTAAACCAGTAAAAAAATCTGATCAATAATCCGAGTCTAAATCTGAGTTTGTTAAAGGATATCTCATTTGCAAATAAAATTTCAAAATTTTCTGTTGTATATTTTTGGGAATATTGTTGTTTTTCCTATATTACAGTTTACTGCATTTTTTAATAGGAACAACTAATACATCTTTAAGAGATTAAAGAAAATTTATCGAAAAGATGAAAACAAGCTATTAAGCATAGTAATCCTATAATAAAGTAAAGAAAATGCAATTAGAAACCGTAGAGAAACAAAATCATAAAACAACAATGGAGGGGCAACAATATCACCTAAAACAAGAAGTACACTGCATTTCTATTAGGCGGGGATCTTAATGGACGGCCATCAATGTCACCTAAAACAATACATTCACTACATTTGGGTTAAGAAGGGGTCTCATGGAAAGACAACAATGTCACCTAAAGGCTAAAACAAGTGCACTACATCTAGGTTAGGCAGAGGTCTCATGGAGGGCGACATCATCTACAATATTAAGTGCACTAGATTCGTTTTAGGCCAATATCTCACGGAGAGACAACGACATTATATAAAACAAGAAGTTCACCACATTTGGGATAGGCAGGGGTTTCGTGGAGGGGCAACATTCTCTACTAGAACAACAGGAGCATTACATTTGGGTAGGTGGGGGTCTCATGGAGGGGGATTCAATCCCTATTTGTAATGCATGGGTGATCTTACAGGTTCTTTGCAATAAACTTATAGGAATGCCTGGAATCATTTCCTTGAAAGTGACAACTTTGCTTTGTTAAAGCAGGATAGTTTAAACAGCTAGTAGAAATGAAATGAAAATATTATTAATATCCACAAATAACCCCAAAGGATAATGTGACTGAAGAGAAGGGGGGACTGGATGAAGACATTTTACCAGATGTAAGGCAGTTTTCATTTGGTGAATTACCTCTGAGAACTATCTTGGGAGATAATTTTAAATAGAGAGTCAAATAAACTGAATCAGAACAGGAAGAAATTTTCATTTTTCTTGGACCTATATGCATGCTAAGCTCTGAACTTATTATGGACAAGGGAATTAAGGTACCCTTCCTCCTTTATATATCGCCTAAAAGATAAAATTAGGTGCAATCAAAAATTTGACATAGACACAAGTTCTCATGAAGGCCCAAAAGTAAAATATATGCACATTATTTGTTAATTGGGGCTTTGGATGTCCCAAATAACAAACAGTGTAATAATTCGACCAAGCGAATTAAGGGTAGTCTCCCTCCATTATATGTCACCTGAAACCTATTCTGAAACCTAATAGGTTTCAGTCGAAACTCAGATTGGCGTAGAGACGAGCCTTCATGAAGGCCCAAAAGTAAATAGTATGCACATTATCTGTTATTTGGGGATTCAAATGTCCCAAATAACAAACAACGTACCAAAGTTCTTATGGCTGAGAGAATTAAGGGTAGACTCCCTCCATTATATGTCACCTAAAATATAAAATTAGATGCAGTCGAAAATTAGACTGGTGTAAACATGAGTTCCTGTGAAAGCCCAAAAGTATACAGTATGCACATTATTTGTTATTTGGAGCTTCAGATATCCCAAATAACAAACAATGTACCAGAATTATTACAGCTGAGAGAATTAAGGGTAGTCTCCCTTCATTATGTGTTGCCTAAAACATAAAATCAGGTGCAGCCAAAACTTAGACCGCTGTACAGATGAGTTCCCATGAAAACCCAAAACTTAAGTAAGCAGTATGCACAGTATTTGTTATTCAGGGCTTCAGATGTCCCAAATAACAAACTACATACCAGGATTATTATAGCCCAAAGAATTAAGGTAGTCTTCCTCCATTATATGTGACCTAAAAAATAAAATTAGCCTAAGTTCAAACTTAGCCTGACTATAGAGACGAGTTCCAAAGGCCAAAAATAAAATTATTTGTTATATGAGGAAACAAATATGAAATAACAAACCACATACCGGAACTATTAGGCCCAAAGAATTAATGTGGTCTCCCTCCATTATATGTTACTTAAAAGGATAAAACATAAAATTAAGTACAGTCTAAACTTAGAATGGCGTACACAGTTCGAATGATGGCCCAAAGTAAGCAGTATCAACATTATTTGTTATTTGGGACTTCGTATTTCACAAACTACAAATAACAAACATCGTACTAACTGTTTAAGTCTAATCCTTAAAGGACGCTAATACAATTAGTCCCACTCACCATGGATCTCATTAAAGTTACCATTATTCCATACCAAATGGGTAATATATGAATATCCCGACCCTTGATCTGTTCAAGGCTTATCCTCCTAAAAGGAAACTGCTACATTTGCTCTCGCTCACCATGGATCTCATTAAAGATACCATTAATTCGTAGCAATATGAATATCCTGATCCTTGATCTACTAGCATAAAGAACTATTAACAAGTGAAAGCATGGATCTGACAAATGTTATTGAAGTGTTGATTTTCATACTAGTTTTCAAAGCTACTGGTTAGGAATTTGGAAAAAAGAAAGCAGGAGTGGCTTACGATTAGTGATCCGGTACCTGGAAGTGAATCCCCTTGTTGTTGTGCGTCAAAATCTTTTCAATCGCCTCCGCTGTCTTAACCGGCACGGTGGATTTCTCGACGACGATCTTGTCGGACTTCGAGACGTCGGCGATCATGCGCGCGGCCGACTCCCAGTAGGTCAAGTCCGCGGCCTTGCCAGCGCCCAGGCCGCGGGTTTTGGTGGGTGTGTTGACAGAGACGAAGACGATCTCGGCTTCGGCAACATGCTTCTCGACCTGGGAGCTGAAGAAGAGATTGCGGCCGCGGCAGGCCTTCACCACGTCGTCCAGCCCGGGTTCGAATATCGGAAGCCGCTCGCTGTTCCACGCCGTTATGCGCGCCACGGATATATCGACCACCACCACTTCAATCTCCGGGCACTTCAGCGCTATCATGGCCATCGTCGGGCCCCCGACATACCCTGCCCCAATGCAGCAGATCTTCACCATTTTTTCACCCAACCAAGTGGCTCTTTCGAGTCCCCTCCCTTATCTCTGTCTGAAACACAGCACTACAGGCTCACCAAGACTGGATTTTGCTGTGGATGACTCTCGCCTCTGCTGCTGACTCGGTTTTTGTTAGTGTTTGTTGTCTCGTTGAAACGTCAAGGCTTTCCGCGTGACTGCTATAACCACTAATTAGTTGAATGTTCAATGTAGGATGTGTTTTAGAACCTGTGTTTTTACCAGATTTATTACAAAGTTGTTAAATCCAGCACGCTGTATGCATTTTTAACCCGAATTCATACGTGTGAGAATTCAGTAGGATTACAGCGCTACTCAGCCTGTCGATAAGTAGTAGGAATGGCCTAAATTTGATGGCTGTATTGTTGATTTAAATAATTTTGTCTAAGAAATATCTATCCAGTATTAAGAATGCAATTTTGATCATATTTATTAATTAATTGAAAAAGAAAAGAAAAAGTTATTCTATTATGATTTTCAATTAATTAATAAATATAGAGTTGGATAGACAATAGTGGAAAATTGTATCACATAAAAGAGGAAGAGGATTGCATAGTTCAAAATTACGAGTTGTACTAATAGAAGATAATAAGGTTGGTTATCAAATTGATTTCTAAAATTATAATTAATAATTAATTTGATAAGAAGTGTATTAATTCTATTAGATAGATATTATCATATGTTGACACATTTTAGTTATGGTATTTAGTTTGGATCAATTATGGATATTTCAAGTTTGATTTGTGTGAGATTTTTTTTTAATGTTTAGGAGAGTAAATGTCAATCTTGTTTTGTTAGTTTAGTGCTTAGCTATTCGTTGATTGGCTGTGGATGACTATGTTTTTTTGTTTTGTATACTCACTTTAACTCTCTAGCTAAAAAGCTTAAGAAATCTTTCTTACAAGCTTTCTAAAGGTGTTTTTCCTCTCAAGTCAGGCATGCCTAAAAATGAGTCTTGGAATTATCACTTTATTATGTCCTTCCATAAGTTACCTTATATGGACGTTTATTTGAAATAGACTATATGGAGCTTTTGTGGAGTCTTCTCTTCTATCTTGGAGGGCTCGTGGGGTATTAGTGGTCGTCTCTCCTCTCTTAGTGGCCCTATGGGATATTGGAGTCCTCCCTTCTCTCTTAATGAGCCTATCGTATACATTGGAGCCTTCTCTCCTCTCATGGTGTGCCCATGGAATATAACTCATTTATTGGAGAAATGTTGTCAAGTCATCAAACTTCAATATGATTGTCTATTAGGTATATGTACATTATGGTGGCACCTCATTTGACTGTGTCCATTTTTTCTTGAAGTCATATCCCTCTTATGTGTTTTTTCCTTGTCTAGCCCATTCTTTATAAGTAATCTAAGAAACTTCCATGATGGGTCCCCCTTGGTCAAAATCTGCATGTGTTGTTCTCCATCCTTTCCCATGTGTCTGTCATGTGTTGAAAGTTGCAAAGGTACCAAAAGTTCTAAGTGTGGAGATTTTTTCTTTAAACTCTTAAGGATTGTACCTATGTCAAGGTTCTCAAGTTTCCCTTTTATGTGTTTTTTCCTTGTCTAGCCCATCATTTATAACTAATCTAAGAAACTTCGCCTTGGTCAAAATTTGCATGTGTTGTTCTCCATCCTTTTCCATGTGTATGTCATGTGTTGAAAGTTGCAAGGTACAAAAAGTTCTAAGTGGAGATTTTTTCTTTCAACTCTTAAGGATTGTACCTATGTCAGGGTTCTCAAGTTTCCCTTCCTCAGATGTCTTTCCTCTCAACTCTACCTTTTCTTTTGTCCCTATCAAGGCATCAAATTTCCTAACCGAACATTCTTTTTGTCCATTCCTTGTCTTTGTTCCTTTTTCCTATCAAGATTACATAACTTTCCTTCCAAACATCCCTTTCCTCCAAAATCTGCTCTTTTCCCTTGCCTTTGTCAATTTTTTGGACTTTATCTTACTAGCATGCCTTCCATTGAACCATAACTCCCTGATCCTTTACACTAAGTTACCTTTCAAAGCTACAATTTCAACCGTCTATTACCTAAGTGCATTTTCCTTAATATCTCCATACCTTAATCCTTGACACTTCTCATTGTATTATATCATTAATGTTGCCTGATTTTTACTTACGGGCTCAATCAGGTCGCCAAGACATCTGTATTCAGCGTAACGTCTTGCAGTTCAACCGTATTCTCACCGAAGGAATGGAGCTCCCACCGAAAGGTTTTGGGGCTCGCCAAGATGTCTCGTCAATGAGTGATGGTCTCCCCGAAAGAAGGTCTGAGCTCGCCAAGAGAGGAAGGCTTCGGCATGATGTCCTGGCGACAGTTGGTGGTCTCGCCGAAGTGGCCAGCGTCGAGGAGAGGTCCTACTGAAGGGGTAAGGTATCGCAGAAGAGGGATTTCTTTGGTGTATGTGGGGGCTTTGCTGAAAGGTCTCACCGACGAGGTGAGGTCTTGCCAAAGTGAAACGGCGTCGGCGAAGGAAGGGAGCTCGGCGAAAGGTCTCGCCGATCGAGCAAGGTCTTCCCGACTGATATGAGCTCTCACCAAAACAGGTGGCTTTGATGAAGGGTCTTGCCGACCCAATAATATCTCAACGAAAGGTTATGCCTTCGGCATAAGGTCTAGCCGAAGAGATGAGATCTCAGCGAAAAGAGGTGCCATCAACAAGATGTTTTGCTGATGGTTGTTAGTCATGCCGAGGGATTCCCCCTTCGGCGTAGTGTTTTGAGCTCGGCGAAAGGTCTCGCCGACCAAGTGGGGTCTTGCCGAAGTGAAGTGCACTCGGGGCGGAATAGAGGAGCTCGACATGACGTCCTGTTGAGTACGATTGTCTCGGCGATCAAAGGGAATATCGCTATAGATTTGGCTGTCTGCCATGATGTCTGGCTGACTCGATGGGGTCTCACCGAAGGATGAAGGGATCGAAATGAGGTCCTGCTGAGAGAGTAGAGTCTCACCGATAGATGTGTGGCTACCGTAGGACTCATCATCGAGAGCTTGCATTCGACATGAAGTCGTGCCGACGATGGGGAGTCTTGACGATAGCAATGGATTTGCCAATAGAAAAGGGATATCGGTGTGACTGATGGGAACTCGCTATGACCTCTAATCGATAGCAATTGTCTCGGCGACCACTGTGGATATCGATAGGACTATGGCTGCTCGATATGAACTCCTGTCGACCATCGCGTGTTAGGCCGATGCTGCTATAAAGTATAATCGCATTAGGGAGACATGGTAAGTGTCTCACCGACATGCGATTCAGTCTGGGCGACTTTTGACCACCTAGGATCTTGCATGGCATGAGTTCAACCAATCAGAAGGAGCTAAAGGTGAACCACTGTCCATTTGACTATTTGAATCCCCCTAAAAAGAAGATCAACAGAATGTAAGCAACATGGATCTACTCTGAGGTCAAAAGCGATGGAGCAGCTCAGCGAAGCAATGGTGTGGAGGTCTGACAACAAGGAATATCTGATGCTACTTCTAGAGGGGGATCGACATTAATGTTAATGCTTTAGAGCATTCAAAGTAGCCCTTCAGGGAGGTTTGAGGATGGACACGGAGGCCGGAAGTAAATGCAAGTATTACATAAGATCTGAAGGCTTCTCCTGAGGGCAATCCTTCACACCGACATGGACAACAAGGATACACTTGAATGCAACATTATCTTCTTTTAAAAGATCTAGGGGCAGATCTTTTCTGGAGGCTGATATTTTTGTAAGCCCTAGAGGCCAACACTTTTTGTATATAGGGCATTTTTGCCTTTTTGTAAAGGAGTTCTCCTTATGCTTTTCAAAAGTTTGTGACTTTTACAGTCCTTTCTTAGATTAGCAAACTTTTGTAACTCATTTTGGAGCATAGTATACAGAGTTTACCTTGGTCACTATTGATGTTTCAGATTACCATCTTGTTCTTGCAAAGTGTTGTGCATTTCAAGTTCATGATCAAGTTATTTTGTGAATTTTTCTATTCCCTTCTATTCCCCTATAACTTTATCTATTGTTTTCATGCCTTCCTTTGCAAAAGTATCATTATACGAATCACAAACTATGTTCACATAATCACACAGATTCTAATCTATGAAAATCTTTTCCTTTTTTTGAAAAAGTGTGTGAATCGAACCTGTTTGTGAAACATTAATGCAAAGCTTACAGAATTTGATGCGTAATCTTATGTTCATTGCCAATTTTCAAGTGTAACATAAGTATTACATTGCTCTTATCAATTCGGTGTATCACCATAGCATTTAGTTTTATTTTTATGCACTCGTTCTCCCTTTCCCTTTACAAAATCAATAGTTTAGGTGATACCAAAGGAAGCCGGCCTTCTCCGGAGGTTGACCTCTGTCTACAAGTGACCCATAGCTTTGGAGGTCTTCCCATGTTACACTGAGGTGTTGAACATCAGGTTCAACAGGGTGCAATTTCAGGTGATAACAATTAGGATTGTGAGTTTGGATTTATCCTTGTTTGCATGCCTTAAGGGATGAATTATTTTGTATCCTTGATACCCAAATCCCAACAATTTACTTCTTCTATCCTTTCAAATTTTATGATGCAAAGATACATTTATCTATTTTCTTTATCATGAAGTATACCATACTTAGGATCTTCAATCCCTAAGAAGTGGTATGGGTTATGAAGTATCCTTGACCTATGATCCCCAAAAATTTAAGACTACCATGTTTTGCACTATTCA